>QOVD01009737.1:0-75364 GCA_003521225.1 Tuber microsphaerosporum
GAAGATTGTACCAGAAGCCAATGGTGTTGAAAAACGTTCGTAAAGGTAGGGGGGGGAAAATTGCGGGAAGGGAGCTTGGTAACTACTCGACGGTCATCGCCCCTTTATATAGGCATTCCTCCCACAACTCTAACCCTGGTGACTCATACCTTTGAGTCACACGATCTCATAACTCCTAGCGAGTCATGTGCAAAATCCATCAGCTGACTCCAACAAGTCAACTGCGTAATGTACCTAAACCAATCATAATCCAAATAACAAGTCATCTGCGCAACTCGCGTCCCATTTGTGAAACTCATGACTTGTAATGTGAGTCATGTGCAAAAGTCATACATCATATGACCACAACTGTGGGTCATGTACAATTATCAACCAATAACATTATAACGATGACATCGCAAGTGCGAGTCATGTGAAACAAATCACAAACCTATGACTCATAACTATAAGTCATGTGAAACCATGTTCCTCGCTTAGTCAGGTTTGTGACACTAATGTGGTTTGAAAGAATTTGCTTCTTCTATTTTCGGCTAACTTCCTTTCTGTTAGTTTGCAATTCTTGCCTTTTTGCCTTTTCAATTCTATTTTGTATCTTTTTGCACATGTGATTGTGACACCACTTCCTCAATTTCTTACCATTTCCTTTGCTCTAGACCATGCTACACCTATAGGTAGATTTGGTAAGGATATAAGTAGATAGAATGCTAAACTTAAAAATTCAGTTTGCGATCAGACACTTATGGCTTAGAAGTACAGTTTCTATCATATATTCTTGCTTCAATATTAGTATAAACTGTTACAACTTCAGAAAATAACTGAGAAACTCTTTCCAAATATAAAAAACCTCTCTTTTGTAACTATAAAGGAAACCCTTTTTTCCAAGAAAAAAGAAACATAAAGATTTCCTTCAAGTATAAACCAAATCCTCTTTTTCCAAGAATAAATAAAGCTCTTCTTCCAGTATAAACGAAATACTCTGTTTTGAGAATAATGAACATTTTCTATTCTGAGAATAACTAGAACCATATTTTCCAATCCTCTTATTTTTCTTCAATTTTATTGTACAATGAACAAATTTAGACTATAGTACTAACTAATAGGATGGTCAGCTAGAATAACAAATTGGCAATCATAATAGTTAAATAATATAAAGACATTGATACTTTCTAGTACTCAGGACTTGTTTTCCTACAGAAACTCATCTAACAACCAGGGACAATACTAACTATTAAAGAAAGTTATTTAGATAAGCTAGCTTTTTGCTATATACTAGACAGAATATTGGCTATACATGCAACAATTCTGTTTTGTTTATATACCTTCTACTAACTTTCTTAACAGTTAGCACTATCTCTGGTTGCTTGAGTGCTATCTATAGATAAAAACACCTATATTTATATCATTACCATTAGTTTGTGAAGTTTGTACAATCAATAAACCCAAGTTACTCACTATTATTATCGTCTCTCATTTTGGATCCTTCTTTGGTCCTTTATTTACTACAATATTCATTATTTCACCATCTTGCTGTTTTTGTTTTTTTGCCATCTTGCTGTCTTATGATTCTGCCTTTTTGTTATTTCATAGTTTAACAACAATAGTTCCTTACACCCACATCACTTCATTTGCTGCGGAGAATAGTATACTATACTAAGGTGAATACAAATAGTAAAAATTAGTGGACAGGTAAAGGGATAGGTAAACAGGTACTTAATTGTACAGCTAGGTGCTGTAAGTGACAGAGTAGTCTTGTTGTTATAGATAAAACTAATAAGAGCTTTTTATTTTTAACAGTAGTATTTACAAAAATGAAAAACCCAAGTAAACATCTAGTTCCCCATTCAGATTCTCACACAAATTCTGCTACCATATTGACATCTTCTTGAAACTCCTGAGCAGCTTCTGAGTCCTATTTGCATATTCATGTATTGTTTTGTGTGTAAAGTGTACAATACTGTACCTGTTTCCAATATAAAAGTCAGTATAATATTTGACAGTATAAGTGCATAAATATCATGAAGCTTGAAGGACAGTCCATCTTGACTCCAAGTTTTAGAAAACAAGTCTTGCCTCTCTCAAAATTTCCCATTTCCACAATCGTATACCACTTATAATACACATTCCCCAAATTCTTACAGTTATTTGTATTTTCATTCATAACCAGGAACTATGAGGTCCATATTCCAAATCCTTAGTCAACTAGTTCAAGTAGCCTTTAATCATAAATCCTGTTGTAAACTGTCCTATATTTCTCATGCTCTTCTGGAAGAAATGCATAAAATAAGCAGTCCATAGTTTAAGTCAATCGCAAGGGGTATTTACTAAATTCTTGCATTATTACAATTACTAGTTTGATGTTATATGTTTGCATCAGACCTAATCCAAGGATTATATCTTACGTTTTGAGTTAATATCTAACTTCAAATATGCCATGTCCAATCACATAACTCTTTATTCTCATTATTCTATCTTTATTACAGTTGCCATTGCCATTCCTCTCAGAAATAGCCTGTTTTGTGATATCATCTCTATTTGTAGCCAGAGCAGCAGAAACCCCATTTGGTTTATAGCGCTCTCACATGCCTACCAGTAGCAATACTCTACTTATTTTTCCTGAAAAGACTAGAGTTCCTAGTTTAAAAAGGAGACACATGACCCAGATAGTATTACTGAAAATAGATGCCATTTACGGACTTAGTTTGTGAATCTGTGTAAGGAAATATAGCCTGCATGATATCCTTAATTGCCTCTTCCAAAATCAATAGCCTTTCTAATAAGATATTATTACTATATTTGCTAAGATAATAGAGCAAACAGTGCTGAGTCCTCTTTGAAGTCTAATAATAGTTTGTTAAACAATGGGGGATAATAGTAGTACTTGGTATAATGCATTGTAGAGACTTATTTGTTTATTATGTTGTCTATTGGAATCTGTTGCAGATTCTGATTTGCTTGAATATGTGCATGCCATTTGCAAGAACGAAGAATATTTGGATTTGTAAGATTAGACGCACCTTGTATTGTAGAATTGCTGATTTGTGGGATAGCAGTCTGTTGGCCCAGCACTTTTAGTATATACCCAAAATAGTGTAAAAGGAAATCCGGAGGATTCTATGCTTAACTTGCCTACTAAATTCGGCATGGACGTAGCTGAGGTCTAGGCAAGGGCAAGACTAGCGTGCACACAAGGGCCTCAGACGGTCCAGGGAGCAATTATTCATGTACATACCTTGTTCTATGATGTCTACCCATTGCGCAGATAGTAGTAGAGAGGAACCCGCTAGACTTCAAGATCCCTAGAGAAACGATATAGGTCCGCATGAGGTGATGTCCAAGCAAGGACAACCTTAACGCACACACGGGGACCCCGGGCGGTCCAGAGAGCAACTATCCACGTACATACCTTATGAGATGCGTCGGATAGGACACTGTCGTAGCGTAGCACCGCCAGTCAAGAGGCGCCTGGCTCAAACTTCGAGATCCCTAGTGGAACGATAGAAATCCGCATGGCGTTAGCTAAAGTCTATGCAAGGACAATCCTAACGCACACACGGGGATCCTGGACGATCCAAAGAGCAGCTATTTACGTACATACCTGATTCGAACACCCTTGCCATTCGCATCACTAGTCCAGAGGATCTTCAATACTGGGCCCGGATCGATTTATCCTAGAGAAAGCATATAGGCCCGCATGACGTTAGCAAGAAGTCTAAGCAAGGACAACTCTAACGCATACGGGGACCCCGGACGGTCCAGAAGCAACTATTTACGTACATACCTTGTTAAGAGTATATAAGCAGCTTGTAGCAGCATATGAGGGAAGAAATGACAACCATGAGATGGAAAATGCCGGATAGTGGTGGTGGTGGTGAGTGCGAAGGAATGTTGTGGATGTGGTGGAGGAAGAATGAATGGAAAGGAAAGGACGGGGGAGTAATGCTCTTATATGCTAGTTTTCTAAGCCCTAGCTCGGAGGCGCTGGGTGGGAAGTGGCAGGGAGAAGGGCACGGCAAAGTGACCTACTTTAATGTCAGGCGTCTCTGAAAAATAGGAGTCTGGGCTACCGATAGTTGATCACAGTACATCACTCGATAGCATTCAGGGTTAGGGTATGAATCTGGGAATGGTTCATACCACCACTAGAAACTAGCTTCTAAGCCCCAAACGATATGGCAAGGGATCCTGCAAGAGTCTAGAATTAGGGTGATCACTGCAGGAGTGGGATAGAAAGGAGGTTTAGTAGGGGTAATAATCTTAGCCAGATGTGCCAGTAAAGTGAGCTCTACTCATTTCCTATACCTCTCACGCAATACCTTGAACGGTGCTATCGTGTATCATGAGTATTGTGTGCTATCATGGCGCTCCTCTGCTACGCATTTATCAATGTACGGATGCTTGACAATCTGAGGTCGCACATCTGTCACTAACCCCACAGCAAATCTCATCCCCTCACATCCGAACCTACCTTCTTTCATCAATGATATCCCTGCTGAGGTTATTCCTTTACACGAAGGAACCCTCATCGTCGGCTATTAGTGATCAATGCTTAAAATTTATATCCTTTCGGGAATTTATTTCCCCCCTAACTAATTCAAAATTTGGTAACAATCCCATTATCCCTAACCCCTGGCGAAAAAGAAAAAAGGAGAAAAAAGGTAAATCTGCCTGCTGGCAGTGTAGGGGTTAGTCACCTTGGTGAAATTACGTGAGGCATGTAACTAGCCCAGTGGCTAAGGCGTCAAGAACTAATTAACCCCTGCGTAGCAAACAGGAGCCCCAGGACTCAACGTATTATACATAAGGGAAAACAACAATCCTAGTTTCTAGGGACTGGGAAGTTAAGGACTTTAGCCTGCCAATAAAAATATAGGGAAAATCTGCCCTGCTATGAAGCGGCGTAATCCGACTCTGGACTATGCGGCCTAGGGGCGAGGTCCACGATGGCATGGTAGTAAAAGAGAAAGAGAAAATTAAGCCAAGAACAATTTTTTTAAAAAAGCCTCCTTAATTCAGAACAGCAACTTCAAATTCTAAATACCATACAGACTCTTCAGTTACAAAGGGGCTGAGGATGAGCATTTACCACAAGCCATCATTTCACCATCAACCGCCTCGTGAACTCACTATAGTCCCCCAAAAAAGCCAGGTGCGAACAGTCCAATAACAAAAAGCACAAGACCCGCCCAACACCGTAATGACCCCAGCAAAGCTCAAACTCCTACCGAGCTTGTCCAAGAATGCCCTGAACTGAGTGAGAGGTATGATAAGTCCTGCTTGGAGAAACTGTGCAGTGCACCGCTCATTTCCAGCAATGGTTGCGGAAACTATCCTCTCCGATAAGAAAGATCTCACACGGCCTGTTTAAAAATCCTCGCTGGGGTCACTCACTAAAGTGAAGCTTGTCGTTTTACCATTTCTTTATCTAGTCCTTAGCGGTCGCTTCCGGGTAATGCAAATTTTATCACTAGAAGTTAGAACTCCACGTACCGCAGTATTGTACAGGACGTATTAGCGCTGCTACTGCACTATTGGCATCTCCAAGTTTTCTTATTTAAGGGGGAAAGATAGTTGGTCTGAGGGGTGTCAACGAAAGTATCATACCCGATTATCGGGAAAAAAGCATCGTTTATTATTAACAAGGTTTTTGTTGCATTGGCAGCTGAATGGGTAAAATAAGCATATATAGCGGCTTGCTTTCTAAACTCTATCCTCACGCCCAGTGGAATCGGGACTACAATGATAACAGCACAACGAGGGGAAATTTTTCATTAAGCCTCGCGCATAGAAAGCCCGAACATTTCACGTATCATTGAGATAAACCGGCTGCCAGAAGTTGCCAGATACTCGTGCACTCACAAGCGTAGTCAGTTTAAGTGGCAGTGATCATTGCGCGCAAACACCATTAAACCACCACCTTTTCCGCATGGGTCGCCCATGCTATGCTAAAGATCTCCGGTGTCGTTGGCAATTGAGTGAAGCCAACGATGAGTTCATTGCCCTCCTCACAGGCACGGGTAGATTAAACATACCAGCCCGGTCAACCAACGCCCACAATTCAGCTTGCCTTCACACTGCATCCTTCCTCAGGGCTACTGCATGTCCACAGAGGCGGCAGACAAGGATCTAACACTTAACATTTATAACCAAGCCGTACCCCCTTAGGCCCCTCCACCCCCTCGGGGAATTAGTTATCCCACGAGGTACATAACCCGAACCCGAAAACCCGGGGGCCAAATTTGCCGAGACCGTGGTGCTATACCGTCATGCGCTGATACTAGCATCAAGTATTATCCCAATTTAACTCCTACATTCACAGCGCTGGAAGGAAAAGAAGAGGAGAAATGGAGAACGAACAAGGCTAGCCAGGTCGTTACCGGGAATAATAGGATCCGCAGTTTTGGGAGTATTACCTGGCAGGGGAAATTTTGTTGAAGTGGGGCTTTTTTTTCGAGCGGAGTAGGTAATAAGTAAGAGGGGGGCGAGTCATGGATGGTACGTCCAAACGCCTTTAAGCCGGCCACTTGAATGATGATGTAAATGTATAACATGGGAGCACTATACTATCCCTGGTTTATGGTAATCCCCCCCTATGGTGTCGTTCCAGACTTTCAAGCCGAGCGTCACAAGTATTTAGTTGTATTATAGGCAAGCTCTCAGGGCGTGGGTAAGTTACGCGATTTCCAAAATAGCTGTGCATCGAGTGAGCGTCCGTGACCAGAAATCACAATACGGTAGTATAGCATTCCTTCCGCCAGGCAGAGGAGAGAGAATGACAATCAAGAAAGTAGAGCAGAGTAATGTGCGGGCAATAAGTCCATTACAACATCGCCGTAAATCCCAGCCAGCACCTGGAGTCCCGCTAAATCATCCCATCCCATCTCAACTTATTATCATATTTTCGAACAGCAAACTTATCAAATACCAGCCCACAGAATAAGAAAAAGAAAGAAAAAAAAGAGCCACCAAACCAAGGCAAGCTAACAAGCACCTCCCCCCTCGCCTTCTAATACTCCTCATCCTCATCCGTATCAACCTCCGTGTCATCCTCATCATTATCCCCCTCCCTAAACACCCAAATGGACCTTTCACCCTCCGGCCCGTCCTCAGAATCGAACTCGAGCCAGAATGGCTCCGTCTCCACGCCCCGCTCCTCGGCCAGCCTGTCCATCCAGCGCTTCACGTCGAATGCGATCGCCTTCTCGCGCTGTTGGACTTGCCTATTATGCGGGTCGCTCGGCACATTGTCGATTTCAAAGAATATGCCGACGTTTCCTTGTGTGGCTTTCGGGGGGATTGTTCGTTTACTAGTATTGTTGCTATCCTCAATGGAGATGAGGCGGTTGTATGCATCTGAGGTTCGGATTTGAGAGAAGTTGGCACGGAGTTGGGTGATGGGGCAGATAGTGGGTTTCGTTAGGTTGGTTGTTTGGCTAGCTTTGGGCGGAGCGGTGTCGAGGGAGGTCAGTTTGGGTTTTTTGGGCTGTTGTCGTTGAAGGGCAGGAGGAGGAGGAGGAGGGGGTTTTCTGTGCTGTGGTTCCGGCTCTACAGGTTCAGGATCGGGCTCCGGATCGGGTTGATTCGACAGCGCAGCCGCCGCTTTCAGAAACCTATTCTTGTGCGGTGACTTGGAAGGTTGGGTCCGCACAAAGTCTGGATCGTCATCATATCCTGGCGGTGGCTCATCGTAATCAAACTCTCGCTCGTCGTTTAATCTCCGCCGCTTGGGCTGTTGGTCCCGAACAATCCTCGGTACGCTTTTTGAGGATGGTTTTTGATGCCCCCCTCTCTGCGGCTCCTCGTCCTCGTCCTCTATGTCTTCGTCGTAGTCTTCGTTCATTGGTCTTCTGTACGGTACTGATGGTGCGGCCTTTTGTGGACTCTGTTGCGGCGCTTTCTGAAGCCAACCCTGCATGATTTCCGCATTTCCTTGAGGAGAGGGCGGCGAAGCACCAGGAGTCGGGAACATTGGGATCATCCGTCGTGTGGACGATGCAGGAGTCACAGAGTAATGAAGGGACGATGAGGGACCAACTTGAGGGGATGGCCTAAGGTTGTGCGGTGGGTCTATCACAGTCGCAGGACGAAAGGTGCGTTTAGCCACGATAAGGCCTGACGCTGATGGGAAGGGCAGGTTAGATCTTGACGCAGGAGAGTTCATCTTTGCAGTGGTCCAGGGGTTCGAGATGGCAATATCTCTGGCAGCTGCCTCGTTGGCCTGCTCCTCAGCAAGCTCGCTTCGGATCTGCTCTTCCGCTGCTTCCAAAACTAGATCATCCTCGTCTTCGTCATGGCCCGAAGACATATTAAAGCCCCAGTTTGTCGGCCTCCTTTTGGGCGTTTGCACCGTCCGAGTGAGTGGGGCAGCTAGAGGGACAGGTTCTTGATTGGACTCCCCAGGGCACACTAATTCAGGAGAGGGCGCATCCACTATAGAAAACATTGGGGGCCGCACGCTGCTATCCCTATTGCGTGAATTGTGAGGGCTCTCCTCCTGCGCCTGGACAGACAGTGCTTTGCCTGGGCTGGCATGTGTGGACCTCGTCGCGGGGTCCTCGTCAAGTTCCATTATCATGTCCATTTGCTGCGCCGCCATTTCTTCCTCATCCTCATCTATTTCAGGAACTGTTGGGGGTTTAACCACGCCGGGCCTCGGGTCTCTCTTTCTAGCAAGCAAAAGCCCGAATCCACTCGTCATTATCTCTGCGCTCTTTCCCGCCCTTTCTCCAGATCCACTAGCATTAATCTTACTCTTTAGCTCTCCGTATAAGCCCTTCAAAACCACCTCTACAGATTCGATGACCCGGCCCGCGTGAAAGAACATGACATCATCCTTAGATGGCTCAATATTCGGATCGTAGGTCCCAGGAGGGCAATGTAGGTTGAGATAGAGGAAAGGATCGGATATGGCAGAATCGGATGGAGATGCAGACTTAAGGTAAGATTTATACAAAGACAAGATCTGCTTCAGAGTGCCGCGAGCGCATGATACCGGCCGACTGTCCACAAAAACAAAATGCGTACACTGTGGCTTCCTGCATATGATTGCCGGATCCGAATCGGGCTTTGGCATAAAAGCTTCTATGCCAATTCTCTGCCCTTCGGAACCTCCGTCCGCAGCCTCTTCAGGCTCGGTGTTTATCCATTGACAAGCAACGACAACCTCTTTTCCAACAGCTTTCATCACCGCCTCCGAAACTGACTTGCTCGGCGCATAGACGATATCCTCAGCTTGCCCGCCCGCCGCCTTGTTTTTCTGCGGCGGCGCCAATATCCTTAACGAGAACCGGCAAGCGGGATGTGAAAGGTAATACCTCTGCAACAATGTCCTCACTTTGGATAAGTTCTTTTGCGCAGTCTTCATCGCGTTCTACCCCACCACACTACAATTAGCTTAGTGCTATTTTCCCAAACCCTTCTGCCAATGGCAACAGCAAAGACAACAGTACCTCCCGTCTTACAGGCAAAAACTTAAAAAAGTCCGTGACCCGGACAGTAGTCCCCTTCATAGCACCAACCGGTTTCTTCGCGGTAATCTTGCCCATCCGATCACAAGTGCAAGCCATAGCAACCTTCTCCCCCTCAACCATAGTAGTGATGACCAATCCACCCGCCAATTCCGCAGCGCTAGCCAGCGCCTCCCCCCGGAACCCCAGGCTGCGGCAGTCCTGGACGTCTTCATAGTCTCTGATCTTGCTTGTACAGTACCGTACCGCCATGAATTCGCGATCCTCGGGGGGGATGCCGTCACCATTGTCCTTGACCTGGAGGATGTCGAGGGCGTTCTGAGAAACTTCAATGGAGATCGTGGTCGCGGAGGCGTCGAGCGAGTTGTCGAGGAGTTCTTTTATTAGTGAGGCCGGGTCTGTTAGTACCTGGCCCGAGCCAAGAGCTCGGACGGCGGTGTCGGGGAGGGCTTGGATTCCCATGCCGGACTTCCCCCCACCGCTTATTTTGTGGATAGTGTATTATACTCTCGCCTATGTAGGTCCGTTGCCGGGTGGAGGGCTCGTGATAAAAGATGGCACGGCCGGGGCTTGCCTGAGGGATGTTCGATTTTGTGGCAACGGGTGTGGGATACCTGTGGGTGGGAAGACGCGGCTGGTGCAACGCAGATGATCGCCCGCCATCGCCCCACGCGATAATCATCACGTGATGAATGTGACGCGTTTAGTGCTTGCAGGGGTCAGGCGTAAAAAGGTCAGAAGTTCCGCAGTAACGAGCTTGTCTCGAAGTGGTGCAAACTTTCCATCGCTCATCAAGAGCCTGGGAGAATCATTCTCTCAACAGAGCCAGAGACCAGGTGCCTCATCCATCAGTTATATTATATCTCTAAAACCGGCTGAGGCAAGTGGAAATAGAGATCCCATCGGAACCATGTTTGTCAGGTGTGCCATGGCCGGCCTCCTTCATATCCCTCCTTCAAACCCCTCCCAAATACGCCGCTATTATATAATAGCCAGCCAACACCTATATACAGTACTCGTACACTCCAAACCCCCAAAACCGAGTCCTGAAAAGCCAAACGCTGGATAAAGGCGGGCGGGGGTGTGCTCAGAGGTGCATATAGCTAGCTACCGTAGTTAGATAATGTAGCCAACTCTGGATGACCGGAACCGGAGCAAAAGCTGATGATGTATGTATCGGGCAGTTTCCCATCATGACCAACATCTGATCCTATGCGGGGGCTTACACAGCAGAGTACTGCCCAGTCCCTACCAGGCATCACCTTCACCCTCGCAATGCAATGCGCTCTTGCTCAGCCAATTCCACTGTCACCGTCCCCGCCGCTACGAAAGGTACAATAGGCTGCAGACTTTGGTGTTTCGTGAAAAAGCTTCGGCTGATTGGATAGTTATGTACTTGTAAAACTGCTGGTTGGTCGCGGCATCTGAAGGTTTTGTTAGGTATCGCAAGCTGGGTAGGCCAAGCTCGACGCATTAGCATAATTGGGCGAGCGAGAGCTATACACCATTCCGCTTGACCCCAGGATATTCTATGTACTAATGGAATTTTTTAAATTTTTTTCAGAGGACCCTTTCTTCCAAATTTTTGCCAGGGGCTGTATAATTCGTACGTACTACTAGTACACTAGGTTATCACCATCACATCAGACCCACACCGCGAATTTCGTGCGGTCCAAGCCATATTTCAGAGGCATACTTTGTTCATTCAATAAGCACAGCTACCTACCTCTACCCACCTACCCAGACTACCTATCATACTTTATCCCCCACTCAACCGATTGCACAGAGCACGGCCCAGCCACGTTACCACCATAAAAACAATAAGGAAGAAAGAAGGGTAAAAATAAAAATAAAATAAAGACCGCCGAGTGATAAGACATGAATAATCCGTCTGCCTCGGCAGACGGGGAAAAAATAAAAAAAGGCAGAAAAAAAACATGACCTCTAAGAGTATAATGTTTGGAAAGAATGCCTAGGGCCCCGAGTAAACCGGAGATCGGAAATTAGTGGCACATAGTGCCTATAGCAATAGAAAATAAGTGTCACAAGGTCGCCGCCCCTATCAAGGGAGTGCTGGGGCAGCTAGGGAGGAACGAGTTCCAATGAGAAAGAGGATAAGATTGAAAATTAGGAAAATTTGAAGGGAAATGAAATCTAGGCAGGTAAAAAGGAGAAAAAGATTCTAAACCTCTCCATCTCCCAATTTCCAAACGTTCCATTAGCGCCGTTGACGGTGCCATTAGTCGTCCCGTTAACACCATTACTAATGCCATTCACGATGGGACGTTGAGCGATGGTTACGAGTGTGCATTCCAGGGTGCTGACACTCCCGGGGTTGGGGCGGAACTCATAAGGGGGCTCTTCTTTCTTTTTCTGCAGGCTGGGGTTAGGGTTTAGCAGTTTTGGGGTGGCGTTGTTTACTCTGAGCTCCACAGTTAGCTTGTATGCCCTATTGTGCAGATTTGTAGTCGACAAAACGGGAGTAAAGACTACGGCCACGGCTTCCGGAGGAAGATGAATCGAAAATTGCGTCATCAACTTTCGATCGTCAGGCAAGAGCTCCTGACTGAACTTGCTATCGATGCCATTCAAGGCGGCAGCTAGACGTACGCTACTTATTATAGCAGTACTAGCATCTAAGGGTAGCACGTCAGCCCAAAAATCCAGAGACAGTATATGCAATCGAGATTGAATACCTTTGCCATCAGGACGGTATCTTGGCTCCTCGGGCCCCGCATTAGGCTTTGGCTGCGGCAAAGCCGGAGGTGCAGATGTGGAAGCATTGAGCTGAGGGACAGGGGAATGTCCATTTGGCACGGGAGTAGCACTATGCCGTTGTGGAGGAGGAGGCATTGTCAAATTTGGGGCCGGTGAAGATGCCTGGGGCTGTGGTGTCCGAGGATCGGACCTAGCCCGCAGAGTTATCGAATCATTTGCCGGGCTTCTCGATCTCCCGCTTTGAGTTGAAGGGGTCATATTTCCGGCACCCGGCCTTGGTGATTGGGAAGCCGGAAGCACTAATAGATCCTTCTGATCGCGCGAAGCAGCCAGCGGAGGGAGCGATGTCACTGGCGTAGGGGGGGTAGGTTCCTTCTTTGATCCCTGAGGAGGTTTGTTGGGCGAATCATTGGATCTGCCTCGGACAGGTCGTGCGCCATTGGTCTGCGCGGTGACTGGGGACTCAAGACCTGGAGATGGCCCATCAACTGGTGCCGCACGTGTCGCGCGCAGACCATTGACGGGAGGCTTTTTGGGGACCCGCGGTGCGCGTTGCGAAGGTGGAGGTGAGGATTGTGAAGCCACAGAAGGGCTATCCACCGCAGATTCCCGGCGGCTTCCGATATTGAGTTTGATCCTCGGCCCTCGAGGAGTAGGAGCTAGCTCTTGTGGGGGTGATTGTGCTTGGTGTACATTAAGACGCAACCTGATACCACTTCCACCACCCTCCGTATTCCCAACTTTTGTCTTTGCCTCACCTAGAAGTTTGTGGAATTGGGCCTAGCAATGGGCGGAAAAAGGTTAGCCTCTTTGCTGGCCCAAATGTGGAATTGTGTACTTACGTCTAATTTACGGACATCTTCCACAATGCTACTCTGCTCATCATTATACTCTTCAGCATTTGTACGAACCAAGTGGACCGCTGACTCGAATTCAGCCCATGTAGGGTACTCCCCAAGGGCTATCCTCTTTTTAATGAGGTTGAGCGAGATCGGTTGCTTGATTACCCGAAAATATTCACCATGAAGCTTTTTGCTTGGCAGGTTAATAAAGAAATGTGCAACCGACTCGCCCCTAGTAAACGAGAACAAAAAAGTAATGTTAGCAGGTTCGTGAAAGGGAACTCAGCGAGAAAACAATTGTGCGAAAGACAATATAAACGGGGTCGCTCGTACTCTAGGAAGCAAAAGATTGGGTCCCAAAGCAGAGAACATAGGGGAAAAATAAATAAAAAGACGGAAATTTTAGAAGGGGAAATGCCGCACTAATAGACTCACTTTTCATCGGTAAAAGTCAGCAACTCATCAATAATCTCATTTTGTGCCTGTTGTAAAGCCGCCAAATCATTCTTTGCGTTCCTACCCGAGACTTGCCTGACGTGGTTTGCTTGAGCAGTTTCGTCTTCCTTCTTGACATGCCGATTAGACTGCTCGGCAATAAACCCCTCTACAACATTTCTGATTCTCATGGAATCGCTATGGACCTGACTCTTGGGTTTGTTATACCCAGCAGCATTCTGACACATCAATAAGAAATCTGCCTCTGCATCTGCTAAGGAAGCATATCCATTCCTATGGATCTTGGCCTATTGCATTAAACAATAAGTATGGGGGGTTACGAAAGGAGGATGGTGGCTAGGGGGTCGTTTACGTACCTGTATTTCTGCCAAGGAGATGGGCTCTGCGACTTTTTGGTAATAATCGGGGTAGTCATCCTTTTGGGTTGGTTAACATTGACTCATTGGCTAGAGCTATGGCAGAGAAGCGAGGAGCCTACCTTGGGCACTAGCACCTCGAAGTGCTGACGGATAAAGCGATTCCTGATCCGTTAGATAAAGCACAGGAAAGCATTAGAAAGGGCTAAAAAAATTTAGTAGAATGGGGAGAGTGACTATAGGGTCTGTTTGAAGGGTGCAGGGGGTGGGGTGGGGATGATAAAGGGGAGGAGGCATAGTCTAGGAAAGGGTGAAGGCTAAGGGTGAATGATCGATGATGCGGGATGGTACCTCTCCTTATGATTCCATACAGTGTCGAATAGAGCTTGAGCGACGGCTGTAGGAGTATTTAGGCCCTAAGCATCGGATGGGGAGCATTCGTCAGTCAAAATAAAGGTCGAGCACAAGTTGAGCCCCGTCCAGGGATCTAAACAAGTGAAGGCGCGGGGGGGGAAGAAATAAAGAAGCAGCTCCTGTTTCCTTCGCGTGTCTCCCAAGTCCCGAACGAAAGTGTTCCGCATGTTCAAGAGGGAACCCCACCAAAAGAATGGGGAATCTCCCAGAAGCATGAAGTTGAGAAAACTTACCGATTGCTTGCGCCGTTTCCGAGCTCGATCGTCGCTATCCGGCGTTGGCGATGCCTGCGAAACCTTGCGCTTATCCATCTCACAAGGTATGCTGTGGTTCGAGGTTTCGTCGGGTTATATATATCAAGGAAGAAACGCGACCGAAAATTCGCGACTGAAAGAAGGTTGGTGAGGCGCGCTTTTTTCTTTTCTTTTTCCTTTTCGTTTTCTTTTTTTTTTTTACACCAGTAATGACTTGTGATGAGCAAGCTATAGGGAGAAAAAATGGCAATGACGACCGAGTTCTGGAGGAGGAGAAGAAGGTATAAAAACTGCGATAATTTACCAGGGAATTATGGTTGGAAGTCGAGGGTATTCGACAGTCTGTATGGCTCTTCCGTTTCGGTTTCTCTGGTGGTGAGATCGTATCGTGGTCGCTCTGACAGGGAAAAGCCACAGTGCCGCTCTCGGCACGATTCACAAGACCCCAGATCTTGGGCGAAAGGCGCCAAGCCTGGAAACAACAATGTGATTGTGTACCAGCCACAATGCGGGCACCGCTCAAGCCGCATGAGAAGCCTGCAACGCAGCCCACAAACTGTTTTCCCTTTGTTGACAGCAGCAGCACAAGGTGATCAACTTATAATACAGGTAATTACTCAGTAGAGCGCTGCTTGGGCTCAGGTCGTGGGCAATCCACTCTGCCAATAAACTACTGTACTGTACTGTACGATACCATACTTGTAGGTTAACTTACCATCCATCTTTCGATGGTGTTCTTTGGAACAAAATAAACAAAGAGTTGCTACGATACCGGCATGATATACCGTTACATTTTAATTGCCCGGTTCTCCGCTGCTGCTGCCCTGTCTGCAGGCACTTCTCGCTACAGCGCCGGTAATTAACGAGAATCTACTAGTATCCTATAGCGCCAGTACCGGTACTATACGAGTATAATAGTACCGACAGTCTACTACTACAAAGTAGTATTCCATGCCCGTACCCTTCTCCACCACTTAACTCTCGCCTCACCGATATTCCCCCCGAAGGCTATATTGCTTGCCTCTGTATTATTTTCATACCCGGGTGAGATCAGTGGACCACGATACCCTCCTCTCCTGATTTCACAGTGCGCCACGCCATTTTTTATTTTTTTTCAATTTCACTGGTGATTCCCAATCCAATCCTTCATACCAGTACGGCACCGTACTGGTGCTTCAAACCCTGATCAACAGCAACCACAAGTTCAACAGGCACAATCACTTTTCTCGCAGCCCATTGCTGTATCTCCCCTACCCTATTGTCCGGACTACCGACACAATAGAGAGAGCCTGTACCACACAGCAACACGCAAACTTTTCCTCTCGCTCAAGCGGAAAGGTAAGCTTGCCCTAGGATCACACCAACGCGTCTCGGTCCGTCCCTCTTCCTAAATACTGTGCCCCTCCCTTCTCCCCCCTTCTCGCTTCCTTTCTGTTATCTCCTTTCCGCCCTTTCACCCCCCCCCCTCCCTAACAAAAAACCGTAATCTCACCGTTTCGCCGCTCCCCCACACTCATACCGACCAAACACCGCAGTTTCCGAGCCACAATCTTTCCCCCCTTCTTTCCCTCAACATTTCCATATTCCCGGAATAAAGCCATGGAGAAGACTTCAGCCCGTCAACGTCGCCCACGTTTGTTGACCGACAAGGAAAGGGACCGCTTAGATGAATTTGTCGACCTTATTCATTACTCTGATCGGTGAGCCCCCAGTTGGTCCTACACAAAGTGCTATCGTCTAATCTCCCCTCCCCGGGCGTTTAGTTACTCCGATAAGCAATATGAGTATAGGTAGCTACCCCTGGAGTTCATGCGATCAACAGAACCTTCCCATGCAACTAGTGCGCGGAGATCGTGCTAACTGCTCTGCGATTATAGGCACGTTATGCTACCAAAGCAAATGCTGAAACAAATTCCCAAAGATTATTTCGACACAGAGACAGGGACTCTCAAGATCCTCCACGAGGAGGAGTGGAGAGGGCTTGGGATAACTCAGAGTTTGGGATGGCAACACTACGAGATTCATGCTCCGGAGCCACACATCCTACTATTCAAGTAGGTTCTACCACTTGTGTCTTCAATTTGCCCAGTTTACTGAATCCTCCCTGCTAGGCGACCCAAGAACTTTCAGACGAATGCTCAGTAGGAAAGCGTCACTGCTCTCCTCTTCTCCTCGTCGCCAAGGCGGAGATTTGATGCGTCTGGTGGTGGCGTCTGGGCGACGAAATAACGAGAAAGGATGAAACAAGACGACGATTACGAAAATTCCTGTTGATCTTTATCTGTGTCAATGGCGAACCTGGAAGCTACGTCTATGGCATTAATTCGTTTAAACATGGCCTTGATGTTTTTATCTTTCTTTCTCCCACGAAACAGGTTGAGATGTAAAGTGGAATAAGTGGACTCATTTGTTTTCTCTCCTTTTTCTACTCTCTTGAGCTATATGCAATGGATTTCCTTTATTATATTTTCTCGCGCGGGTCTCCCTGCTCCTATTGACTACCGTAGTGATATTGTGAGCCGAGTTTGATCCAAATCCATGCTTTTCTTTTTCTTGTTGTGTATATTGCTGCTGTCCCGTAACTTGTAACTTCATTTGAGTCTGATACTTTCTGCATCTGATTTTTCTTATTTTATTTTTTGTTCTATTGTATTTGAGTGCGATATGTGGTAAGGGCCATGAGGTCTGGTTGATACTCTAGTGAATGCGGTTGCGGAGAGTGTACCAGCATTGCAGCGGCGTGGTTGATCAAGTTGTATGTATACAGTGCAGCACGAACCATAGTTTTGCTCAAACACGACGCCGGCACCCCCAATAATGACCAAGTTTGTCGTAATATCGCTAGATCACGGTCAATGCTCACTTGCGATGTTAAATTGATCAGGGAAATTGCCCCAACACCATTTGAAGGGCCACTGTCTCTTGCCCTCTCCCCGCCAGTATCATATCCAGGGAATTGCAGACTGTATGATCGCAGTCCCATACCCTAGTAGCCACGTGCTCCCGTGATCTTCTATAGTAAGCATTAGATCCAAGAGTTTGCAGTGATCTTTTTTTTTTTTTTTTTCCTTTCTATGGTCAAATCCGGGCTACGGTAACTTTTTTCATTTGTGGTGGGGGGAAGCAAGGCCATAGGGCTGAAGGTTGAGAAATGATAAGTGGAATGGAGGGTGAACGGTTTAATCTGATATCATGTAGGGAGAAGATGATGGAGGCGCCTGTGGTACTGACTTCTGCACCTACAATAATATTATTATGACATTGTGGTAATATTTTCTTGATGCTGTTTCCCCTTCTCTATAGAAGCCCGTCGGAATTGCACATCAACGATCCAAACCCAAGGCCCAAGAAAGCCAAAGCTATTGCCCGTATATCGTGCAGCACCTTCGCAGGAAAGTTGTCTACCGGTACTCGAGTACCGCAGGCATTAAGTTAATGGCTGACAGGCCGGGACTATGAACCATCGTAACCTAATCAGATCTGATTGGATGAGGCTGACGACCATGAAAGCTCCAGCCAGGCTCCTTCCGCCAAAGACCCAACAACCAATTTGTCCACAACATCGAAATCCTCAGGAGCCAAGCACCATACCCTGTCCATCGCCACAACCAAAAGAGGGTCCAATTCGATTTTATAAAAGTATCGATCGGTGGCTACATCCCTTCCACTCGTTTCCCATCGATACCTTTCATTTTCATACATATTTTCCCATTCTCCGTCCTCTCGCGTCCGTCGCGTGTGGTTGCCTGCCTTGTGGTCAGCCAAATTTTAACCCCAAAAAAATAAATTCCGGAACCTTGAGCGAAAGTGGGAACCCATTCTAAATTCATCCAGACCCTAAGCAACAGCCGAAATCCCCAGTTCACACAAAAATAATTCACCAAGAAGGGGAGCACCAACACCAGCGAACTATTACCGATAAGAACGGGGGGTCTAGAGGTTTCCTTCAACTAATTCCTCTAAATCATGGCGGATTCAGTACCGGACGACCATAATTCGCACGGCGCCACCTCCTTGGACCCCAATGGCGCTGGTACGAACACGAATTACTTTGGGAACATGGGAAGTATGGATTCACTTGCGACCGCCGCGCACGCCCAAGCAGCTCAACAACAAGCTTCTTACAGTCCGCACCAGGCTACAGCCCAACAAGCAGCTGTGGCAGCAGCAGCGCACAGTATCGTAGACCCTTTATTCTACTTGAATGATCCAGCCCAGCAGCAGCAACAGGCTCAACAGCAGTACTACTCACAGCAGGGTTATGTGCAAGGGCCCGGTAGCGGCTATCCTCAGGGACCTACGGCAGAGCAATGGCAGCAGGCTTTATCTTTAGGGGAGAATGTCAATGTCGAGTTTCAGCAATTGTTCAACCACATGCAGCAGTATAACCATTCTCAACAGCTCATGCTTCAGAGGGGTCAACAGGTTGATGCGGGAGCTTTGGAACAGCAACAGGGAAACTTGGGTCAGCCCACTGATATGGTTCAGCGCGTTCATGCACAGTCGCAGGCTATTCAAGCCCAGAAAAATCATGTCCAGCAACAACAAGCTCAAGCCCAGCAGCAGCAGCAGGGAAATTTGGGTCAGGTCCCTGATATGGCCCAGCGTGCTCACGCACAATGGCAAGCTCTTCAGGCCCAAAAGCAAGCCCAGCAGCAAGAGCAACAACGTCACCTCCAAGCTCAACAGCTCCATGCAGTCCAACAAGCTCAACAAGCCCAGCAGCAGCAGCAGGCACAGGACCAACTTATTCAGCAGCAGCAGCTGCAACAACAGCATCAGCCACGACCGATTATAACTGCTCGACCACGAGCCATCATACCAGGTCATGGCACTTCGGCAGAGTCCTCCAATTTATCTTCGCCGTCATCGAATATCGAAACTACCACCCCTATGGATCTTGATTCGGCACCAGCGTCTGCGAAACCATTATCGACCCCTACAGTAAGAACTGTGCCGGACCGGACGCTAATCAAGGGCCGCGCCGACTTCCGCCCCAAAACAGCAATCCCACAGGATCTGACAGCGGAAGAGTACGCAAGACAATGTGTCCAAGCGGCAATTGCTAGCAGACTCCCACCGTACGCTTTGCATCCGAATGAGTACGCTCTCCTAAAAGACCACATCAATCATCTGCAGGTCACGACATATATTCATATACGGAATGGTATCTTACGATTATGGCAACGAAATCCGCTCGTCAGTGTTACCAGGGAGGAGGCAGCGGGGTGCGCAAAGGATTATCGGTTTTTCGATGTAGCTGAGGTAGCGTATGAGGTTCTGGTGAGGGGCGGCTATATCAATTTCGGGTGCGTGGAAGTTCCGAGCACCATTCCCGCGAATGTGGGCAATGCGAAGCGCAGGAAAACTATCGTCGTCATAGGAGCTGGAATGTCAGGGCTGGGATGTGCTAGACAGCTAGAGGGCTTGTTTACGCAGTTTGGCGACAGGTTACCTGCAGGTGAAGGGATGCCTAAAGTCGTTGTTCTAGAAGCGAGGGGAAGACTGGGTGGGAGAATATACTCGCACCCACTAAAAAACCAGGCCGGAGCGAATCTACCGGAGGGAAAGCGGGCAACTGCAGATCTAGGGGCGCAAGTCATAACCGGATTCGATAACGGCAATCCCTTAGGTGTCTTGATCCGTGGTCAATTGGCATTGTATTATCATAGTCTTAAGGACAATTCATCTCTGTACGATTCCGATGGAACCTTGGCCCCAAAGGATAGGGATATGCTGGTTGAGAAACTTTACAATGACATTCTGGACCGGGTATCCATCTTCAAACAGAGAGCCCCACAGCCGAGGACAGTGGAAGGAGATAGGGAACTCATAGACACTGGCAGAGACCCGGCTGGAGAGGGTGGGGATATGATATCAAAAGTTGAGGGGATGACTGCGGGTGACTTGCGCCCACCGACTCCCGTCTCGTCTGGTCAGGACAATACATTTTCAGCCAGTGTCGACAAACTCACCGGGAAGCCATCGACAGCTACGGGCTCAAGCGCCAGAATCCCTGGTGCGGAGCAGGTACGGAAACTTGGATGGGAGCTTAAACCTGGCACCACCGGACAGGAAACCATTATTTTGGAGCCCCATGGCTCGGATTCACGGCACCCAACGCTGGGTAAGACGATGGATTCTGTGCTTCGGCAGTATCAGGACATCATTGATATTGCACCGCAGGACCTTCGATTAATCAATTGGCATTACGCAAACTTAGAGTACGCTAATGCCGCCAACGTCGATTTGCTAAGTCTTGGCCATTGGGATCAGGATGACGGGAATGATTTTAGTGGGGCACATGCTATGTTGCTGGGTGGTTATACACAGCTTCCGAGAGGATTGTGGTTGAGTCCCAGGAAGCTGGATCTTAGGACTAGACATGTAGTCAAAAAGATTTCGTATAATCTCAGTAAAGGAGTAGAAGGCGGTGCGCGGATCCAATGCGAGAATGGAGAAATTCTTGACGCCGATAAAGTGGTTGTCACTGTGCCCTTGGGGGTGCTGAAGGCGGAGACAGTAACATTTGAACCACCCCTTCCGGATTGGAAGAGCGGGGCCATTGAACGATTAGGGTACGGCCTGCTGAACAAGGTATATAATTTAATCCAATTTGTTCAGTCTCTTTGCCCCACAATACTGATACGTAGGGAAGGTCATTCTCGTCTATGATGTGCCTTTCTGGGATGTAGAAAACGATATGGTTGGTCTTCTGAGGGATCCTCTCGGCGATCCCTCAACACAAGAGAGCTATGAATCCAATAGAGGGCGTTTCTACATGTTCTGGAACTGCACAAAGGCCAGCGGGAAACCTACTCTAGGTATCAAATACCCCATTTCTCTTGTACCATCACTCGGATATCGACATTCTACTAACTGCACTATTTTCAGTGGCTTTGATGGCCGGGGATGCCGCCACACAAACTGAGCTCGAATCTGATGATACATTGATTAATGAGGCGACGACTGCGCTGTCAAAAATGTACTCAGACAAGTCTGTCCCACTACCCACAGAGACTATCGTGACCCGTTGGCAGAAGGATCCCTACTCTCGCGGTAGTTATTCATTCGTTGGATCCGAAGCCACAGCAGATGATTACGACATCATGGCGAAGCCGGTAGGAAACTCCCTCTACTTTGCTGGCGAGGCTTCATGTCGGGCATATCCAGCCACCGTTCACGGGGCATACATTAGCGGCCTTCAAGCCGCCGGCGAGATAGCAGGATCCATACTAGGCCCAATACAAGTTCCCTCACCACTAATCCCACCAAAGCCCAAGTTCCAAGGTTCGTATAGCTCACTCTCGGGATCCAAGCGCAAAGCAGAAGACTCAGTGATCGAGAAAGCCCGCGAACTCAAGTCTGCACGTCTAGAGGTCTACGAGGAGCAGTTGAAGCAAGCGCTTGTCAAGGCACTCGGCGAGCGACCTACGAAGCCAGGACGCTCAGGTGCCAATCCGTTCCTGTTATATCAGAAGGACCACTGGTTCATCTGTAAAGCTAAGTGTGACGAGGCTCGGCGGAAGGCAACTAACAACCCCGAGGCGAAAGCCACGAGGAATGAAGTCCGCGCTGCCCTAGGCCAGATGTGGAGGGATGCGCCGGAGGACGAGAAAAGACCGTATCTGAATGAGACGGAGAATAACAAGAGGAGCAATGCCGCGAGCGTTACGGAGTTTAAGAAAAAACTTGCCGAGTGGGATAAAGCGGCTGTGAAGTTTAGGAAAGAATGGAAGGAGGCGAACCCGAGCGTGCCGAACGAAGACGAGGTATTATTGGCGAGGCAGGCGGAGTTGGAGGTAAGATTTTGATCACTAACTGTTTACTCACTTGTGCGTGCCCGGGGACAATGATGGACTGACTGACTCCACCGGGAATCACAGATTGCGGAGATCAAACGAAGTCGAAAACTCAACGGCTTTATCGACTCCGATGATGAAGGTTATTGAGGGGAAAAAAATCAAGAAAAAAGGTAGTATTCAAATCGCCCGTCTTGTCTAGCACTAAAAGAGTTTCTTGAGCATCATCTATCGCCACTATGCCGAGCGGAAAATGTCTGCAGCCTTGCCCATTTTCCCCGGGAGTATACAGTACGTTCACTAACGGTCTAGAACCAAAATCAAATACCCAAAATACTTTCATTCTCTTCTCTTCTCTCTCTTTCTTCTCTCGCTCTCTTCTTTCCCTCCTCATACTACCTTTTCACCCCTTTTCAATTGGTTTCATTTCTCCAAGTAATTTCAGGGTTTCTTTCCTTTTTCAGCTTTTATCTTTCGATATATTTTTCTTCCTTCTTTCTGGCTTGGGGATTCTTTTTTTTTTTTCTTTTCTTCTTTTCTTCTTTTCTTCTTTTCTTCTTTTCTTCTTTTCTTCTTTTCTTCTTTTCTTCTTTTTCCTTTTTTTCCCTTTCTTACTTTTATCTGTAACCATAGCTTGAGATTCCGGAAGGGTTTTTTGTATTGTAGTTTTTTTTTTTCTCTTTTTTTTCCCTTTTTTTTCCCCTTCGATGCCCTGTTTTCTGGCCTGGCCTGGCGATGGAATCCGGGAGCCGAAGAAGAAAGAAAAAAAGTTGGCGCATGGCAGGAGCTGGAGGATTGATTGAAAAGGAAGCCTGTATCATAGGCTGTGGGTATCATATCATTCTACAGGCCATCCCATGAGACAGCTTCGGAAGTTTCCGTAGAGCTAACCCGTTAAACACGTGCGACGTTCCAGCGGGTAAGAAACCGAAGCCTTCAGACTGGCCTGAAAGGATGGGTCCGGCAGGGTATGATACCCGCACACGCAAGGGCAATAAAACAAAATAAATCAAGTCAGATACGGTACCGGTATCGTGCTGTATCGTGCTGTATCATACTGTATCATACTGTATCATAGGTGCTGATAGGGTATTTCATACCATGAGTAAAATACCGGTACGCCAGTACTGTTCCTAGTGATACCCAAAGAAGCGTACCCCTCGTCATCAGGGATTTTCCAAAAGTGCGAACTACGGTAAGTTAGCTTTGACCTCCCGCCTGACATCCTGCGGAGCCCCAATTTCGTTTGAACCCGGAACCAGCCAACCAACTGGGCACTATGAGAGTTTACTTCTAGAGAGCATTCCGCTACCACTACCACTACCACTACCACTACCACTACCACCACCACCACTCCATTGCTACCTCTAACACCTCTTTCTTCTCCATCGCTTCCCTCCCTCTCCCCCGTTTGTCCTCACATTCTAGTCCTGTGTTTCTGGTTTTCCTCTACTGCCTGGCACTCCTCACCGGTTTACCCAAACTGCCATAAAAAAAAATGGCGATGTCAGCCATCTCAGCACCCGAGAAAGCTCTCCGGGTGCGCGAAAGTGCTTCCCTCCACACATGCCCCTCCTTCCCCGGTTTACAATGGCTAACGACCGCCTAGACTCCGAGAAAGCCGTTCGCAAGGAAATGCTTGGCGTCCCACCCGAAGTCCCATACACTGTCCTCGAGCTCGTCGGCAAGGGCAGTTTCGGCAGCGTATTCAAAGGCATGCACAATGAGACGAAGCAGATTGTTGCTGTCAAGTCCCTCGACCTCGACCAACACGACGACGAGATCAAGGATATACAGAAGGAGATTGGATTGTTGAGTCAGTTGAAGGCCGGTGATGCGCCGAATATTACAGCGTTTCATGGGAGCTATTTGCTCGGGTCGAGGTTGTGGGTCATCATGGATTTTTGCAGTGGGGGGAGTGTGCGCACTTTGGTTTGTTTTTTTCTTGCCCCGCTCGGGAGGAGGTGTGCTGATATAGAGGGGGGCTAGATGAAAGCGGGGCCTGTCGATGAGAAGTACATCAATATTATTATCCGGGAAACATTGACGGCATTAGGGTATTTGCACAAGCAGGGGATAATTCATAGGGATATCAAAGGTTTGTCTTGCTCGCCCTTTTGGCATCGTTCATCTTTGTGGCCAGTGGATTCTGCCATTGAGTCAGTCCAGAGGTGGTCTGCTGATTATGTGAGTTAGCGGCGAATATCCTTGTTGGTCAGGATGGACGTGTGCAGCTGTGTGACTTTGGCGTGTCTGCCCAAATTGCCGGGAAGAATGGGAAGCGGAACACGTTTGTTGGAACACCGCAGTGGATGGCTCCCGAGGCGTTGTCGGGTGGCTTGTATGATTCGCGGGTTTGTTTGCTTGATTGCCTCCGCACTTGTCCCAGTGCTGATTTATCTTTCCCATTCCGCTTCGATGCTGTAGATTGATATTTGGTCCTTCGGAATTACTATTATCGAGATGGCAAAGCAGAATCCTCCATTATTCAATATTCCGCCGAACAGGGTCGTCGACATGATCCCGAGGCTTCCACCTCCGAGGCTTGAGGGTGGGAATTGGTCGAATCAGCTAAGGGAGTTTGTGGCCTTGTGTTTGAATGAGGTTCCGGAGGAGAGGGCTACCGTGGATGAACTTTTACGCTCTAAGCTAGTGAAGGCCGCTAGGCTACCTACATCCGTCATGAGAGAGCTTATTGTTCGGTATGATTCTTGGGCGAGCAGGGGTGGTGTTCGAGACTCTATGTGGCAGGCTACGCTGCAGAACGACATGGATCACTTGAACGCTACTTTGGCTAGCGAACCCGGGTGGGATTTCGATACCGTAAAATCCAGACTTTCGGGAGTGGCAGGGTTCATGCAGGAGGAGATTGGCTCGGCTTCTAATGTTTCCACTCTAAAGGCACAGTATAGGAGTCCACCTATCTCCGAGGCTGCCCGGCAGAGAGCTGGAGAGGGGCTTTTCCGGCTTTTCCAGAGCCCTGAAGAGGAGGCACAGCAAAAGCAGCAGCAAAATGGCCAGAGGATAGGATATGGGGCCCTAGGCCCAACATCGGATTTACAGTTTAGGAGTGGTTCAAGTACTCGTTCCGGAACCCCGGAAAATAACATGATATCTATACCCTCCTTCGACGGTAACGGGATGCGTCTTCACGATAATAGGTCTAACAGCCCTATCGGCCAAATCATCATGCCTTCTATGCCCTCGGACGAAGAGATTATTCGTCAAGCGCAGGCAAAGGCAGCCGCAGCAGCTGCTACCCCTCCTCCACCTGCACCTCCAGTCGCACCAACTTCCGCACCAACACCACCACCACCACCTCTTCCGATGGCCTCTTCGGATCGTATACCAGTGGCTCGTACGAGGCCTCACAGGGCCGATTCTGCTGGAGCTTCGGTTCTGCGCCCAACCGGACTATCGACTCCGTCGCCAACCCCCGATGGCCAGAATCGCGATGCTTCCCCTAGGAGACCTTCTACGGCGGCATCTGCCCCATCTTCGCCTCCTCGTTCCGGTATCTATCAGCAAAACTTGATGATGCAAAATGGGCTAAAATCTCATCACCTCCCGTCGAAATCCGCCCCTAACATTGCAGCCCTTCGTGAAGGAAATAGCCCTGGGACTAATGCGCCCCCCCTTCCTGTTATCAATAACCCGCCACATGGGAAGCTCCGCAGCGCAGACTCGACTCCACCTCACGGTAAATCCCGTTCTCAGGATATCACAGGTAGAGGCCTTCAGAAACCCCCGGCCAAAGCCAATTCAAACAAACCGAACCATCTGAACCTCGACCTTCCCAGCAACCCTCACCACAATGGGAATGGTGTCTCGAATGGAATGCTCCCACCATCGCCTTCTCGTCCGGTTTACCCGTCGCACACCCAGCAGCACTCCTTCTCGTCCATGCAGGGGATCGGCGTCTCGGGTATCCCCCGCAGTGAACAAATGCAGCCTACCCTCGTCGATGCAACCGAGTTCCCGACCATGGAGCCCCTGAACTTGGCCGTAATGTCTTTGGACGCCGACGATCAGCGCGTTACGGATGAACTCGACAGGATGCTTGCGGGCCTTAGTGATGCCATGGAGTTTATGGGGGTTAAGCTTAAGGCGCTCAACGAGCAGAGGAAGCACGAGAGAGAGGGTATGGAGGAGGGAGACGAGGGCGAGGGAGATAATTGAGTTGTGTGCTGACTTTGATTCTCTAGCGACTTTTACTTTTTCCTTGTCTCTATGTTTCTCTCTTGTATCCCCTGGATACTCTATGCCAGGTTCAGTTAGGCTAGATGTTTCAGTTTCTCAGTTTCCTATCATTACTTTTTAAATTCCTCTCCTTCTCTCCTTCCCCTTCTTTGCGAAAAACAAACTTTTCCGTGTGAATGGCGCCTGGGTGGATTACGGGTTTTCTACTTGCTTGCTTGAGTAATTGATTAATCAACTGAATGGACGGACAGGATATAGCGTATGGCAGTACAAGAGGAGGGTATTATATCGCACCTATGATTTTTTTTTTTCTTTAATGATTATTAAATTAGGCTTCTTTCTTATTCTTTTCGCTGACGATTGCGGTCTCCGTTGCTTCACTTGCATTTATTACGAGCATTTATTTTTATTCCCATTTTTATTTCTATTTTTTATTTTCCTTTATTTGTTTGCTCATTGTATCCGGGAGTTTTAGGGGTGTTAGTTAGCTTAGTTAGGTCTGCCTGATAATATCATGATAGATGGGATTCTGGATGATTTTTGTTTCAATTGGGTTTCAAGAGGTTTATTCGGCTGTTGGGTGTTTGGAGGGTTTGAAGGTCTAGTTTGAGGGGTTTGGCTTGTAGCCATAGTGGTTTAGTGAATTGGTAAATTGCTCTGGCTCCTAAGGTTTCTTTGTCCCCATGGGCCCGCCGGACATCGGGGGTTCGAGGATTCTGTTTTGTTATTATAATATTATTATACTTGCACCTCTTATGGCCCATCATAATGTTATCATCGTGGCACATCAGATTTCATTCCGAGCCCGAGTGAGTTGTGAAAGCTCTGGCGGCTTGCTAGACTGCGGCAAAAGGTGATTCCGCAGAAATCTCCCAACACCGAGTGAGTGATCATGACTCGATAAGGTAAGTCCCGCCTCCGATAAGGATAAGCAAGGGACGCCCGTTTGCTCGCCAAGAGATCTGTTTTGAAAGCTCCGAACGCAACGACGCGTCGCACAAAATTATATCAAACCTCACCACCACCGCCACAACCACCACCACTTTCCAGTTCCCAACTCTTCCACAGCCAACGCTTGTCCTACACACCTCTCTTGGCTATCCTTCCACAGTAAACATATCCAAAAAAATAAACAAACAAAAAAAACCTCACCGTCACAACAAACCCTGCAAATCCAGGCCACCATTGCCAGGGAGAAAAATGCCACCAGCACACCACCCACCACCACCACCACCACGCCCCCGTAAACCCAAACTCCGCAGAAAAACACTCGCTCCCCCACCGCTAACCCCCGCAGAGCGTGCGGCGGCAGAAGCACACCTAGCAACCCAACGCCTCGCCAGCCAATCTCGCCTCAAGGACGCTTGGGAGAGCATATTCGAGCGCTACTCGCAGGACTTTGACGGCGTAGCAGACGAGATTGATACGTTGACCGGCGAGATGGTTGTTGACAATGGGCATTTAAGAGGTTTGCGGAGCGGTGGTGGTGGTGGCGGCGGTGGGGAGGTGTTTGATTGGGAGGGGATTGTGAGTTTAGAGGCTGCGCAGGGGGAGGAGGGGGAGTGGATTGATGAAGAATGTTTAGAGTGTAAAGATAGGGATGAGCTTGATGATAGCTTTTGTCGGAGCTGCGGTGGTGGCGGCAACGGGAGGGGGGGGATTTTTTCAACACCGTTTGGTGCTAGTGTTGTCACGCCGGCAAAGACACCACGGTCGAGTCCTCCTGAGATAGTCCCTTTACCTCTTCCGTTGTCGAAGGCGAAGGCTGCGGATCCGAAAGATTGGCTCGTGGGAGACGTCTCAGAGTGGATGCGTGCGTTGATTGAACCTTCGCCAGATGAAGTGGTGGACTTGCGAGAGCGGGTGGTGGGTAGTGGGATTACGGGGGGGTATTTACTCGAGAGGTTGAGGTTTGATGACTTGAAAGGGATTGTGAGCCTTTCCCCCTCTTTCTTTCTGATTCTTGAACTTGGAAGGCTGACATGTGGATGGATGGGGTAGCTGGGCATTGCTTCGTTTAGCAAACGGATGGAGTTATGGAATGAGGTGCTAAAGTTGAGGGGTGTGTTCACTTCTGGCGGTGGTGGCGGTGGTGGCGGTGGGATTGTAGACTCGTCGCCTTGTTTGCCGATGCCCGTCTCTGTTGTGGGTTCGTTAGAAGGAGATATCGATGCTGATACACCGACACATGCTGGGCGGGGAAAGCCGTTAGCGAAGGGGGGGAAGGGGAAGAAGAAGGTTATGGTTATTGGCTTGGTTAGTCCTAGGATGGCATCTGTAGGGGCATCGGATACACCAAAGCAGAAATGGAGGGGCAATGCTGAGGGGGCGAGCCCGGGATTAGGGTCATTGGATCGTACGCCGGATACTATCAGCACGACTATAGCGACCGCTACACCGACACGGAACATCAAGCACCAAGGCAAAGCCAAGAAGCTACCATCCCCTACCACCAGCATCGCGAGCACTCCAAGACCGACAGCAAAGCAGCAACATCCCAAACGGCAAGAATCGCCAGATATCATCACCACCAACACCCCAGCACCTTCCACTGCCACTACGATAAAAACGCCTAAGCAAGAAACAAAACCAAAAGCTGACACCCCATCAGTATCTGCTGTCGCTAAAACCCCTCTCCCGCCGAGAACTCCGGCATCGAATACCAACCCCTGGGCCCCTCCACCCCCCGCTTCAGACCCCTTCTACTCCCCGGTCTGGAACGACGAGCATCCGGATGGCACGCCCGCCAAATTCCCTAGCTCAGAAATGCGCTTACCTCTCACCCTCCCACTCGAACCCAAGCTCACACCCAAACCCCAACTCACACCTGCTACCGCCACTACCAAAAGCGAAGCCAAGAGAAAAGGGCGCTCGGCATCTACCACCACTGCCCGGCCCCTCCCTGCTAGCACTACGATAAGAAAGCCACGGCCGTTCCTGACACCGGCGCCACCGAAACGGAAGCGTAGCTCGTCAACCGCTAGTGCTACTATTGGCTGGACTACCGATGCCAAGAAACGACAAAAGTTATCTGGGAGGAGCTTTTTGAAGTTTGGTGGCGGGGAGGACGACGACGAACTCAGTAGTGGTGGAAGTAGTCCTGCTGAGAGGGGTAGTCTGCGCCAGAAGAAGGGAACTATTGTTGATAGGGAGAGTGCGGAGGCCGGAGCAGTAGAGAAGGTGCATAAATGCTGTGGGCGTGGCTTCTGTTTTGGGTGTTTGGACTTGGAAGGGGAGGAGGATGATTTGGTTTAGGTTGTGTTGGGCTTGGTTGGCTGGTTGGTGGTGGGGTGGGGGAGTTTGGGTGGGTTTGGTATCTGGTTTTGTTTTTCGTACGCATGCATTATAGCTGGGTAGGCTTTGGGGGAATAGATGGTGAGTTGAAGAATTTATGTATAATATTATTATGCACACATTGATGGTATTGTTTCGTTGTGTTAGTGGCAGATGGTGGTGGTGGATCAAAGGTAACTTCCTACCTTTCTAGAAATATCACTCGCATATATGGGCACCACATAGACCAGCACTCAGGGATCACAGCCAAACCATAGGAGCCCGAAATTTCCCTCTTGGGGATCCGCTCACCTCCTATCCATCTCACTTGATCTATCGGTTATCACGCTATCCATCCATCCATCCATACCTGCGTCCCATGACCGGTGAACACAACGCCACAACACCACCACCCACCAACCTACACTTCGTTGTATTGTACGCTAGCCAGATGCAAGGGCTATCCCAGCTATGATAAAATATATCAAATTCCCAACACTTCTAAGTATAACATCATAACTATACTAATCTTACATGCGTTGGTTGACAAATCTATGTTATGCCCCCCAAACTCGACTATGGTGTTCTAAAGACCTGCAGTGCGTGAGGTGCTGCACTGTACCGGTGCTTGTGCTGAACACTGTGTGATACGTCGGTGCGTCATAACTTCTCACTCTTTGGCCTATATGGGCGCGCTGCTGCGTTGAAGGGATGGCGCGGTGTACTGTACTGTACTGGTAGACCGTCGTGGTGGGGGTGATTGGCTAAACGAGGTTTTCTTTTCTTTTTTTTCTTTTCTTTTTGGATCCGTGGGGTAAAAGTGGTGTTTATTGTAGATGCTGTCTACAGTACTGCTTTACTCTTGGGCTCGTTCTTGCTGTTTTGGAGGATTGGGTGGATACGATATGGTAAACTATCGAAGATCTATATCCCGCAAACGCACATGTCAGAAGCCCCCCCTTTCCCCACATTTGGGGGATCCAGGCCAAAGCAAGGGCGCTAGAGCAAGTACCATATATGTGCCGAGCGTAGCTGAACATTCAATACTCTTTTCATTTATTTTTTCTTCGGAGCAACTATTAGCACCTAACTAAGCCTTAGCGAACGAATTACCCCCCCTCCCCCCCTCCTTTCCCATTTAGCAACTTTTCATCATCTCATTCATTCTCATACTTCACAGAATACCAACATACCAACCACAACAACAAATACGCCAGCCCTCCAAAAAACAAAAACAAAAACAAACAAGCAAAAGGCCAACTTTCCACGCAATGACGAGCAGTGTAGCGCAGCGTAACGTAACGTACGCAGGTAGACGGTACGAAAAACCAAGAAATAAGAGAGGGGGAGGAAGGAAGAAGAGACAATCATGACTCGCGACAAACGTTATGATGATAAAAGCAGATAGCCTCCCAGTGCTGACCGATGATGGTGATGACGAAGACGGAAAGAAGGAAAGGAAGGAAGGGAAAAGAGGGAAGGAGGTGGTGGTGGTTATTACATATCGCGCCTGTGTGACTAGGCTAGAATAAGGTAGAGTGGGTGGGATGGGGGTGAATATGTTTGTTGGAAAGGTGAGGGAAGGAAGAGAAAGAGGAGTACAGAAACAGACATACAGATAGATAGAGAGACAGAGTGAAAGAACAGGCACTGCACCCCTCCGATGCTTCCCATCCACTGTTCGACTCGTCAGATATTATGTAACTCGCAATGAACCGCTAGAATGAAAAAAAGGCTCAATAGATGGATAAGGAAAAAGTAGAAGAAATCGAAAATGCCCAACTCAAACAAATACTCCCTCTCCCATCCCATACCCCAACCTTCGATACTTCCTCGAAGCGTAATACCTCCCTTTACCTCTCCTCCCGGGTCCATTCATGTCCCCCTCCTCCTCATTCATAGCATCCTCCCAGCTAAGTACCTCCCTACCGGTATTGCCCTCCGGATACTCCTGGTAGTAAGCTCGCCCCTTACACCTCTCAAACTCCATAAGACCCCCAACGCACTTATCCGCGTTAGCAATGAAAAATTCTTCCCCGCTAGGCGCGAACTCGATTCCTCCAACCTCACCCCAGAATTCCAATTGTTGCATAGAGTCCCAGGACGTTGCATCCACGATCTGCACAATGTCGGCGGGCTCCGCCATTGCAAGGACTCTCTTGCCGCCGTATCCGAGCGGGGAGAAGCGCAGGGCTCTCACACCGGCCATTTTCGCAGGGAGTACCTTTATAGTTTCATTCAGTTTTCTGGCATCCCAGATACGCACAGTTTCGTCCTGGTTCCCAGTGGCAATAGTGTGCCCGTCATCGCTCCAGGCCGCAGCGAAACCATAGTCTCTATGTCCCGGGAGGACGAACTGTGTGCTCCCGCGCTCAGCGTCGCAGATGAGTACGTCTGTGTGATCCCCTACCACAACCCGTAGACGGGAGTCTGGGCTCATGACGCTACAGTTCACTGGCCAGTCGTATTTGTGTTGAGCGTTGAAAGCTAGAGTCTCACAGTCAAGGACACGCACGTGATAGTCGTTTGATGAAAAGACGGCATTTGGTGTGTTGTTGTGTCTGTTCCGGACAATCTGAACATGGTTTGTTATACCACTTTGATTCTTCGTCACAACCCCTGTAATGGGTTTTGCAGATGCCTGAGCAAAGAGCGGTTTCATAGCGTATTCTCCATGAAAGCAGCCTGCGATCACTACACCAGACTGACCGGTGCAAGCACTCAGTGTCGATATTCGGATTTGGTTCTCGCTCCAGGAATCCGAGCAGGACAGATCCATCGTAGTCACCGTCGATCCTGTTAGCGGATTTGTCCGCAGAACCTTTGCATTACCGGCGTAGAAAACATCGCTTCTAGACACCACTCCTAGCAGATTGCGCAGCTGGAAGTGTATCAGGCGGGGCTTCTGCTCCGTGTCCATCCTTCGAAATTTATAAAACTGGCGATTTGCCGGTATACTAGGCTGTTAATCCCAATCAGTATACCGGTATCGTGAGTGAAACCCCAAAAAACTAAACGAGAGCAAAGTGCAGGGTGGCACGGGCTTGTGGGGGCTATGCGCAGAAGTACAATGTTCGATTAAAGTACCCGTAGATCTGCTTCTAAACCAAAGCATTACATCCGACGTCTGCCGGAAGCACTCACTTGCCATGCGAAGCCCCACCTCTCCCTCGCAAGATCGGGAAGGAAAAAGGAAAAAGGAAAAAGGAAAAAGGAAAAAGAAAAGAAAAAAGATAGAGAGGACGAACGACTTACCGGGCGCTCAGGTTCAACATCCTTCTCATTCCTGTAATTAATATATTCCTTCCGTCGGATGCCCCTGGCGAGATCGACCGTAATCCCTAATTTCTGCCAAGAAATCGCCTGAATATCGCAACCATCCCTCTCAACATCTCGTCTCGTAATCTCTCTCGGTCGCGGTAGTTTTTTGACATCGGCAGCTGCTACTGATAATTTCTGGTAACGTGCCGAGTTCATCCTATACCGGTAGTAGGCGTGCTGGCAAAACTTTGCAAAATCGTAGTTGTAGTTTTCAATGTCTTCAAGGGGCAGGTTTTGTTCAAACGTGTGATCAGTTACGCCCTCAATTTCTTCATCTTCAATGAATATCCCGCCGTCTAGAACGACGGGTGGAAAGGACAGGTATGTTGCGGAGAAAGGGAGCGGGAATTCAATAGCAGAAGGAGTGGGTGAAGGGGAAAGGGGAGGGGGAGGTGTGGGTGTGAGTGTGTAGTATGTGGAGAAGTCAAGGTCATCATAAATTATAGGAGGGGGAGGGGATGGAGGTGATGAATGTGATGTGGGGAAGACTTCTCCAACACCAGCAGCCGCTGGAACCCCCCCTGACGCCGTCACAGGAGTAGCGAATGACGAAGGAGATACAGCCGCTGCTGCTGTTGGAGGAGTTTGGGGAGACTGAGATGGCATACTCTCGTTCCAGCCCGGCGTTTGGCTAGCTTCTGACTCCAAAGCTTCATCTTCCATGGTAGACCCCTCTTGCTGTCCTTCGAAGCTCCTCGTAACCAGTATCTCGGACAGCGGATCCATCACGGACCCATGAACGCCGAAAGCCCCAGAGTGCACGTAATTATCAGAGTAGATAACAGCTGGCGACGACGAATGATCTTGCACAGAACCAAACTCCTCCAGCGGAGGGTCCAGCTGCATCAGAAAGACAGGGTCGTCGTCCGGGGCTTCGTCGTCATTGGCGTTTTCAGATCCGTTATCCGCAGGGCCCTCATAGGTGGATAGATCGGTTGAGGAGGAAGAAGAAGAAAAGAAATCTAGGAAAGCGGCTCCTCCGCCAACAGGGGATGGAGGTCTGGTAACGAGGTTACTCGGCGAGAAGTCCTCCTCGTCTTCATCAATAGGATTCGGCACATGTAGGGCTGGCGGCAACGGTAGAGGCGAACGGGTAATCTCAATGGACTCCATGTCGCTGTCGAGTAGATCCACGTCAACGCCTCCGTCAGGATCTTCCTCGCAATCCTCCTGGTCCGGGGAGCTCTTGGTGTGTTCAAGGGGAGAAGACAGGTGTTTGTCCGCACGAGTTAAGCCGTCTAGGTCCTCGGAAGTAATTGGGGCGCCGCCGAATTCGGTTGCAGAAGAAAGGCTGGAGCTAGAAGTACTGCTGAGAGAAGATCCGCAGGACGGAGCAGGGGATGGACTACTCTTGTTCCAGCTACTCGGTATTGACTCGAAGGGAAGGTAATCTTGGTCAGCCACGGCAGTGGATGCAATGCCCTGCTGTTGTGCAGAGACATCACTGCAATGGCGGCGATGGTGGTGGTGATCATCGCCAGAAGCTGGAGGGTCCCGTGTGGAAGCGGCTGGCAGAATTTCCGTTTCAGAAAGGTCTCGCCCAGTTGACAGGTCAATTTGTTGCCACTGCTGTTGCTGTTGCTGCCGTTGCTGCTGGTTCTGGTGTTGATGCTGGTGATAGTCTTGATGGGAATTGGAATCGCAATTGTGGCTTGAGGCTGCATTTGATTGACTGCTGCAGTAATCCATATGGAATGGGGATAGTGGGGGATTGGTGGAGGAGAGAGAGCTGGACTCCCGCTGAGACCTCTGAGTGGTGAAGGAGGAAACCCAGCGATCCCGACCGCCGGCGATACCGCTCTCACCCCGGCCACACCTCCCCTGAGACCCGCCGTCAAAATCCGACGAGGACATTCGTGGATCGGAAGTTATCGTAGCGTCCGCTTTTGGAGAAGGAATGAGAGTGGAGGAGTAGTCGAGAACATGCGCAACTGGCCGAACAGGCGAGCGAGCTAACGAGGACGAGGATGGGGAATTGGTCGAGTCGGGGCGTGCGATGTGGGGAAGGGTACAGGCAGAGTTCCTACTCGCAGGATAGCCGTCGGTAGAGCCAATCACTTCTCCTTCGAATCGACTTTCCTGAACTTGTCCCTGTGAACTCCTTCTTCCGCCACAACGAGGGACGGCGGATCCTTGGCTATCGTGTTTGCAGCCGTTACTATTTTCAAATTTATCGAGATTTGACGGATTAGTGAGAGACATGCGATAGTTGGAAATTTGCTTTTTTTTCCCTTTTTTTTTCTCCTTCCTTCCCTTTCCCTTTCTTTGCACTTTCTCTCTGTCTGACCTTTTTTCTTTAAAAGAAAAAAAGAGAGAAAAAAAGGTGCATATTATCCTCCCCTTTTTCTCCTTTTCTCCTTTCCTTCCTTGCTTCCACTTTCCTATCTCTGTTATTCTCTTTTTTTAGGGTTGTGTTGAGAACGCCCTCTTGCCGTTGGATGGCTGGATTGCAGGGCGTGGAGGGTCGGACGAAGGAGTGTGAGTGTGAGTGTGAGTGTGAAGGATGGGAGTTGTTTCGCAATTCCTGCAGAGAGGGGGGCAGCAAACATTTTTCTTCTCCTTCCCTCCCTCCATACGGCAAGTGAACTGAACAATGATTGTATATGAGCCACGGCAATATGCACAATGTTCATAACTCGGTCTAGTCACTGTGTTCACAACTGGCTAGCATATAACACAGGAGCAGTAGTCACTGATACCTGTAGGTACCACACAGTACCATGATAATTGAATATAAGTGCAGTAGAAATATACACTATGGAGGCATCTGACCGGCCCCTCTCAATCCTCAGGGTTCAATTACCACACCAACTTTACTACTACCCTCAATATTGACTACATGATGTGTAATATCAGTATTCTTTGAGCTCAGTGTCTCATCCATAGCTTTTGAGAGCCTTATATTTAATTACAACAATGAAGTGAATTCCAGCTGCAATAGTTATATAAGAAACTATTTGGATACAAATTATAAAGTACAAGTAACATGATAGGTATTCTTTCATATCCAAAGCATTGCTACAAACTATTATTTACCAAGATAAATTAAAATATCCTCTGCTTTAAATACTTGTTTAAATAATTGAGTCATTTTCATATCTTGAAGTTGGTTGTGCTGGTAAGATCTGGTACTATTTTATCTTTCACTCTTGTCAGAAGCTAGTGCTTAAGATAACCAGTTCTCATAAGTTTTTTTACTCTCCTTATCAAAGAATCAAAAATTTAAACACCTTAGTGCAAGGTTCAATTATTCAAGTTCTTATTGTATATAGTAAGCTTGAGAATTCCAGTAAAATATGGGAATAATACCACTTTTCTACATATCTTATTCATATCCTATATATATGTAATTTCTTTAATGTCTTAATTTTTTAGTATGAGAGAAAGCCTAGAGCTCCTCAAGATGGAAAAAAAAAGAAAGGAAAATAAAATAAAAGGAAAAGAAAAAAAGGTAGTGCTCAGAAAAAACCCTTAGTGCAACAGAAGAACTACGGATGATGTGTGGGCCTAATGGCAGGCAGGGCTGGAGAGGGGTGTTGACCCATCTGGACCAATCTTCGAAGATGACCCTTCCAACTTTTCTAGCTATTCGAGGGGCACCGTGTAATAATATAGAGACAGACTCATACAATAACCAGTAAATACTATCATAATTCCCATTCTGAACACTCCTCCTCCTCCCCCCACTCTCTCCCGGAGATATAATACAAATACAAGCATGCATCAGGGCATCGAGTATATAATAGAAAATCCCCTACAAAAAAAGCTATGATAGTAGTAATAATAATAATAATAATAAGCGTTTTTTGAATCGGCCGAGATGCAGGTAAGCAAGTAGGTAGGTAGGTAGGTAGGTCGCCGCTAGGAAATTATTTATTATATATGCTAGCTGTACGATACCGGTAACATGGTATGTTATGGTATGGCCACGTCGTGCATAGTGAGGGTCCAGATTTACAGTTAGATGAAATGTGTGGTGTGGGTGGGGTAGGGGGAGGCTCTGGGATTGCACTGTGGGATCGTTTGTTGGAGCTGTTGTATCCTAACTTACCATAGCTGTAAGGCGAATTGTTTGATTTGGCCTCGATCTCTGTTGAGTGAGTGAGTGAGTGAGTGAAAGACAGACTTTCCTGTGGGCACCGGTACTTGTATACCATGAAATTTAGGGAAACAATTGCTGAGTTTGGCTCGTCTATCGTAGATTCATTGGATGTGAGTGAGTGAGTGAGTGAGTGAGTGAGATGGAGTTTCCATCCAGTTCACCATGCATTTTGTGCTTCCTTCTTTTTTTTCTTTTTTTTTTTTTTCTCCACCCCCGCCCACCTTCCTTCTCCCCGGGTCCACTTTTGTTCATATTTTGTCTCGTTTTTCCAAGCTCGCTCACTGGATCTTTCCTTCTATCGATTTGTGTTAACTTAAAACCCCCACCACCACCACCGGATTATAATTGGAGAAAAAAAGAAATAAAAAAAGAACGGGGGGAAGGGAGAGATGGTACCGGGCCGGTACTGGTAAGGGAAGGTAAGCTCCGGACAATATTCATTATGCATACAGTACCGCAATTGTGATACTACATTACCGTATGCACTGCTAATTATTTGTACGAGTACTGTGCCATTACAAAACAAAATTTCCCACACGTTTTCTTTCTTTCTTTCTTTCTTACTTTCTCTCTCTCTTCCGCCTATGCCTAGACGTGATGTGTGTGTGTGTGGATTAAAGATAGATTTGCCGTACAGCCAGGTATGGATATTTCCCAAGTACCGTACGGTATGGGTGCGGTGGGGAGAATAGTGTATGATAGGAGGGTGCTCGAGTAAGGACGGGTATGGGTAGGAGGGGGGATAAGGAGGGACAAGGTGAGGTCAAGGTTAGGTTTATTACCATATTTCATAGGCTGACTAACAATGGTTTTGAGATAGACTTTTGGTGTACCGATACAAGGTTTTGGTTAAGTTAGTGCACTAATTAGCACAACACGGTACAGATGCTATTCTCTTGAGTGCCGGTACTGGTACTGTACTTCCACCAGCTACCGCTATTATGGAGGCTCAACTTGCTTCCCTACACAACCCATAGTTACAAGGAATAAAGTTCGTAGATAGCAGAAACAAAAAAAGCTCAGCACTGAAAATCTTTGAGAAAGACGATAGCACTGTAAACACCAAGTATCGAAGGGCTACTGACCCACGGTAAGCAAATTCCTACTTACCTTGGTGCATAGCATAAGTTAGCAAGGTACACTAGGACGCCAAGTTCAGGATCACAGCATGTAATCACAACCTACTAGTACACTTCAGTGCCTTGAAGGGCGCACTTTTCTCGCTCCCTCTTTCAACTGATATCCTGAGCTACCCTTACTTACACAGTACAATACGATACCGATCCTAGCACACCTCACCATACGACAGAGCACGGTACAGTACTCTACGGTAGGCTGCAAGCAGTAATTTCGGATACAGCGTTCATCCATTCACAGATGGATAAATAGGTAGATAAACAGGTGTGAGCTTGCTGTTTATACCAGCTTGAGTCAACAACATACTGTACCTACCTACATACATTTTCATACATACGTATATACATACATACATGCAATCCTGCGCTTGATATGGTATCAATAGCTACTGCACATCTACCCCGCCCTACTGGGAGACTTCAATTCTCTGATAAACACTGACTTACAGGCAGGGGCCGGGTTAGTATAGCCAGTATAAAACAAGATGTTAATTACTGCATATCTTCTCGACCTCGGCTCTGAGATATTGCACTGTCTGTCTGTCTGTCTATGCATGGTGCTGTGGATAACCCTCCATTCGAGCTTTCCTTCAGCAGTCTGCCTTAGAACATGGCGCCCAAACAACATAAGTCACATCACATCGGGCCAGCACGATCCTTACTTGAAAAAGACTACCATAGTTCTAATATACAGATGAAAATGAAAAAGAGAAAGAGAAAGAGAAAGAGAAGGGTAGATAGCTTCAATAATGGAACCCAAACTCAAAGTACCGGTACCGGTAAAAACAAGTGCCGCGGAGGGAGGAGAAAAAAAAACAAGCAAAAAACAAGCGAGGGGGAAAAAAAGAAGAAAGGAAAAGACACATTATTTTCTGAGAGGAAAAGAGGAAGAGGGGAGGGAGGTTTATTTCTTTTTTTTGTTGCCGTTTTCGCTGCCTTCGGAAAGTGGCCAGACTGGGTTAGGTTGGTGAGTCATGTGCTCGCCGTAGACTAGTGAGGCGATGCGGTAGAGCACCTTTCGTCCCCGAGGCAAAAACGAACAGCAGTCGTCAAGAGAGAAGACAAAGTTGACACATGGGGAAGAAAAAGAAAAGAAAGAGAAGTGAAACATTTGGTAGAAAAAGTAAAGTAGCAACCCATGAAAGCAAAAAGCAAGCAAGAAAGCATGATAAACCCGTAAAAAAATTGGAATCCCGGAAAATAAAAGCCTCCCATGCTATACCCAAGTACCGTACCCGCCATCGCCGCTGCGGCCAATGAAAACCCGAATTTTTTCGTCCACTGTGATAAGAATAGCAAAGGAAAAAAGAATGAGAGTAAAGAGAAGAGAAATATAACAAGCAAGCCCGATCAACCACCCCCAATGTGATTATCTGATATACCGTCAGGTTAAGCACCTCCCATCACGACGTCCGTGGGATGTCCGTTCGCCTTAGCAACTTCCCATTCCGCTTTCTTCCTCTCGATCTCCTCCTGGGACATGCTCTGCATCCATGGAGCGTTGCCCAGGAAGTCGTGCCACTTATTAATCCGTTTCCCCGAAACAGCCTGCATCTTGCTCTCCCCGGCAAGCCGCTGGGACCTCCTCTGGACCATAAAGTCTTCGGTATTCGGCGCGAAGAACAAGCGGTATGTGTTCACACATATCCGTATCTCCATGTTCTCCTCGTTGCAGAAGCCATCTGCTGCTGAACTGCCAATCATCTCGCGGGGGGAACCATCTTCCGGTAGGTCATCCTCGGAAGGCCTATTCCTTGTCAAGAATACTTTATCACATCTTCCCAATGGAATGCCCTCTGTCGGTGCACACATCATGTATGTCTGGATATAGTAATTCCAACGCTCGTCTTTATCGAGTTCGTTGGCAATCGTCATCTCGTTTCTTGGAACATATCGGATGGTCGCTTCCTTATTTTCCTCATTCTGTTCGATTGTTAGCAGCAAATCGACCGGATGGAGTACATTTATTTTTCCTCACCCAGTCAATTCGATAAACGCTGTCTTCAGGCGCGAGCATCTTCTCGATACTTCTCCGATAACTAATCAGCTCCTGGTATTCACCACGTTCTTTGGTGAATTCTCTGCGTTCTCTATCGCACTTAAACAGTCTAATGATGTCGGCGTTTCCACCTTTGTCGGAACTCTTCTCTTTGGAGTCATTTGGCACGATAAGCTGGATGAACCTTAAAATAGCCAACAAAAGCTTGTCGATAGTGTAAAGCTGCCACCCCTTCTGTATATAGACAGATCTGAGCCCTTCCTCAAACGCATTTGAGTCGAGTTCGGCCTCGATAAACTTTTCGCAGTGGTCAAGGACTTGTGAATAGTAATTCGCATTCGGGCTTGTATCACTGAAAAGCTCTTCCATTTTGGAGGAGCCAGGGACACTACTGGAACCCAACAAGTGCAAATCGTGGGCTGCCTTCTGCTGTCTTCGAATGGCAACGTCGTTGCGGATCTCCTCTTCACAGGCTTTGATGTCTGACAGACGTTTGCAAAGCATCTGGAACGTACGGAAGAAACAATAGATAGTTGTATTTGCGTATAAGGTGAACAAAGTTCTCTTGACAGGAAGTGATGATTCGTCAGCATGAGATACTGGAGTGCCGGGTTTCATATCTGGGAGGTGCTTTGTAGGCCTCGATATCCAATGCAGCTCTTCCTTGATGGGCCGGTCTGGTGGCCCATCGAGGGCCATCTCAATATCACTGTCATTCTGGTTCACCTCCGGAGTAGACTCCTTGCTTCCTCGAGAGGCGACACTTCCTTCCTTATCTTTCCTCGAGCTCTTGCCATTCTTGCCAGTGCCGCGCTTGAGAACGTCTTTGAGCAAGTCATCCTGTCTGCTGCGGCGCCCCGCTCGAGTTGAACTTTCTCCAGCTGCGGGTGACCCTTCGTCACCATCATCGTCGGGCGACTTACGCGCGATGCTGTTGACGGTATCCTCAACATCTCTTGAGTTCATACCGAAAAACAGCGGGATAAAGGATTTAATAAAATAATCGATCTTCTCGCGATCGTTGGCGCTAAAGGTGCTGGTGTGTTCTAAGGAAACAGCTAAAAGACGACTAGCATCAAGGATAATGCCAAAGTCTTTGAACGTGTACATGAATTGATGCTCGACTATGGGGGTCGTAGAGCTCTGGCGTCTGACATCCTGTGACTTGTACTTCGCCTGAATCTCATTCACCAACGCCTTCACACTGAAAGCTTTTTTATCGTTAGCCTTAACCGTGATACCCTGGTGGTCCAAACTCTTCCAAAACACCTTGGCCGTTTGATCACGCCATACCCTCTGCCACTCCCTCTGGGCAGCCTTCCACTCCTCTTCTTTCGATTTAAGCCGTTTCAAGACAATCGGTACAGTCACAACTGGATTGTTGTGAAGCATTTCGATCACCTCCAGCCCCTTTTCTTTGTCGTAGACCTTTTTGATGATCCGTTGATAAATTGTTTTGCTTTGCCCACCTAAGCCGGGGGCTAAGCGGAAATTTGCCTTCTCCTCTGGCGTCATATTGGCTATTCGTTGGGCAATTGGTTCAAGAAGCTGTATAGTCCTTGAATTGGCTTCGATATTGAAGTCATAATCGTGGCGCTCTTCCTCGATTCTGTGAAGAATGTCTTCATACTGATTCTTCTTATGCGCAACGAACCCAGAATCCTCCGAAGCCCATGTTGGGTGAGAAGCCCATTGATCATTCAGGACTTCCCAGCACATCTCATCCCTACCACTGCAAGGTTTTTGAGCTTCCTGGAGGTTGAAATGTATTTAGCCGGATAAATCCCACAAGTAGGGAGCGTAAAGCACTTACTAGTTTCGGCAACAATCTATAGCTGGGGCCAAGCCCACGACAAAGATTCAACCTAACCTTATTGACTGTGCTGGGAGAGTTATCGATTAGGTCATCCGCTTTCCCATCGTAGCCAACAAATCTCTTAAACCAGTCCATAAGCTCCTTGTTACCACTAATGAAGTTAGATACCTTATCAACAAGCATATCTTTCGCAATTAAATCGTGGGAAAAAAGATTCAGAAGCTTGAGAAATTCGTTGTACGTTTGCTTATTTCCAATGAACTTCTTAACGCGGTCGAAGAACGCAAGCTCCTCAGTAGTCGCCATAGGCTGTGGCTGCGGTCCAAGAGGCTCGGGGTGAAAAGGAATTAATGTCGGCGAGACAGCGACAAGTTGTTCAGCAACAGATGGTTTGGCAGGGTGGCCGACCTTATGCCTCTGCCAACTAATGTTAATTCTTGCCAACTATGAAATTGCCGTAGAATAGTTGTATCAAGATCACATACCTTGCTACCTCTTAAGGCACTTGAAGTGCCATTCGCTCCGCTATTCTCAGCCTTAGGTTCCTGGACAGCACTAAGTCCTTGGGCGCCGCGTTTCTTCTTGTTCTCCTTTCCAACGCTAGGAGGAGGCGGGAAATTTCCCACTGGAGGCAGCCTTGATGCACTAGGTGCCCCACCAGACCCAGGAGGCCCATTCGGTCCTATATGTCCAGTATGGCCGGCCGCCTCATCGGCAGCAGCTTTCGCAGCCGCAGCCGCGCGAGCCTGAGCAGCGGATTCGGGAAGAAACTGCTTAAAGTCTTCTAAGAGGTCTGGGGCTGAATGGAACAATTGAGTAACTTGGGAATAAACATCTTGTATCGGCTTCGATTCCCGTTGGTAAGTTTGGAGAATTTCCAGAAAGTTCTTGTAAATTTCTGGCTGTTGCGCGAACCGATTCTAGAAGCAAACAGTGAGCAAGACTGGTACACATGGTTGATTGGCCATCTCCACCTACTTTGATCTTATTCACATAGCTAATTGCATGATTGAATTCTACTGGGCCTTTTCCAGACTTAGGGTCATTAGCTCCAGCTGTAGGGGTTCCAGGACCTCCAACCACGAGCCCAACGGGCCCTTTCACACCGGAGCCATTGGTATGAGCTGCAGCGGATTGCAATTGGTTTACACCCTGTTGTACACTGGCCTGATGTTGGGCCTGCTGCTGCGCCACTTGGGCTTGCACGAGCTGTTGCTGATGCAAATGGTGGGCAGACAGAGGTTCTGATTGTTGGGGGGGGGGTTGGGACTGCTGTGGTTCGCCCGCTCCACCTTGAGGACCATATAGCCCATGCCCATGCCCATACGCCGGGTCCCATCTACTAACCTGTTGTTCATAGAATATTGAGTGCTGACCTTGTCCGGGACCGTTGGCTCTACTTACAGCAACACCCAATGGAGCAGTGTTCAATTGCATTCTACCCCTATCACCTCCAATTGATACCTCGCCACCTGAAGCAGCGTGATGAATTCCCGAGGGAGTCGTGACCGTGATTTTAGTGTCCCGTGGATCCTGAGAACACTCGATTCTGTATCCGGGGGGAAGGAAAGTATTAAATCCTTGGATCAGGCTCGGATGACCACTGAACAATGTCGAGACCCGATCGATAACCCCAGGTGTATCAATACTAGAACCCGTACGGGGCATTCAAGTTTAGTTTCCTCTCTGGCTTTGGTAGATAGAAGGCTTAAAACTTACGCCTGACTCTTAAAGTCCTTCATAATATCCAGAAACTTGTTGTATACATCCGGTTGATCTTGGAATTGAAACTTTACTTGATCCAGGTAGGATAAGGCATCCTTTACATTCAAATGACCATGAGCACCCTGAAAACCCAAAGAAGAGGCTCTACGACTATCGAAATCTCGCTCCGCAGTGGAAGGCAAGATATCAAAGGGGAGGGGACGGGAAGGAGGGGCGGTTGGTAGGGGGCCTCCTACATTTAAAATGGGGCCCCCAGGCCCACTGCCGGGTCCGGCTGCGGATGGGGGCATCGCGGAGGCCGCGGCCTGTTGAGCTTGGCTCTGGGCTTGACTTACAGAGTTGCTGCTCGGTTGGTGCTGGGGAGGCCGAGAATCGGGCTGCTGGGGGTGCCCGACAGGCAAACTGGATATCGGGTGGTGGTGAACAGTCCCCACAGGCCCTTGTTGCTGCTGCTGTTGGGGTTGTTGCTGAGATGGGTGGGGTCCCTGCGTGGTTAAAAGTGGCATTTGAGTTTGGCCAGCAGCCGGAGAAGTTTGCATAATATTCGGCGGTTGTTGGGAATTTGGATTTGCGTTTTGTAGACCCGGTCGTTGAGATTGGGCCATACCTTGTTGGGCCGGCTGGGTAGGACCGGGCGGAAGACCCTGGGGAGCCTCACGTTGCTGTGGGGGGCCAGTGTTGCTTCCGGAGACAGAAGCGGAGGGGCCGTGTGAGGGCGCGCTGGGAACTGGTTGCATACCGGGTAGGGGATATGACGGATGAGAAGCGGAAAGGGCGGGGAGCGGAAGCGGTTGAGAGGGTGGGTGGTAAAACGTAGCTAATGCATCGAAATCAGAACTGAGATCCTAAATCACGCAGGTTGAAGTTTGTTGTTTCCAATCTTCATCAACTTACATCCTGACGGGTTTAGAGGGGGTGGGGGTAGGACTGGGCCGCCCTGAGCCTGCTGTCCTGGACCGTTCCTGCAATTCGAGAACGTCAGCGGCTCTTGCCGGGAAAATGTCTTCATCTGTACTAGATCAAGGAGGAACTCACTGATATGGCGGTAATCTATGCTGCTGCAACGGAGGAGGAGGTCCCTGAGGCCCGCTGCTGGGTGACTGTTTCTGTTGATCTGGGGGAGGGGGGGGATGGGATGGGTTCCAACTGTCTTTTCCAGACATGATGGAGAAAGCCTACGATGTTACCGTGCTTGACCGCGGTGAAATTTTATCTTCGCGGAGTTAGCCAGGAAGCACGGAGGATATCTTGAATGATACAAACAAATTCAGCAAGGCCAGGTAGACCGCGCAAGAGGAGCGCACCTCTTTGACAAAAAGATGGACAAAAAATGGGTGGCAGACAGGGGGATCCCTTTCGCGTTCCCGTGGGAATCTCCCGAGCAAACACCGCGGACCTAAGAAAAGCGCGATACTGATTCAACTCGGAAGAAGTAACGAGTCGCTCACTAAGGATAATTTGGGGGAGAGGAAGGATGTTGAGTGTTTTGAAGGATTAGTAGGAGGTGGAATGATGACGAGAGGTGTTGACAGTCAGGGCTTTGGGGGAGGTGGGAGAGGCACCCTCTTCTCTTGAGCGCAAAGTGTTTTTGCGCATAATAGTACGTAAAAAGTCCGGGGGCCGAACACGGTTAGCGCGCCAAGCCAGCGGTACGGTATTCAAGCCTCACGGATTGACCTGCGAGGAGCCGAACAATGGAATTATCCTTTGCCAACCGCCCAATCAATGCTCATCGGGCCCCTCTCATTCCGAACGGTTAGCCGAGTTCCACAAAGTACCTGCAATCGTGCCTCAGCTCGGTCCCGCAGTGATGCACCACCGGCAACCTCCGTGTATCGCTATCAACAGCTATGATACCGGCATCCCGGCCCCGATTTGTTTGTTTTTGTTTTTCTTTCTTTTTCAATCCTAACTATACCGGCAGTGCTAGTACTGTATTCGAGCACGACGGTACTGGTATCTACAAGTAATTCCCACACCTATGAAATATCGTAGGTCTTTCCTCTGCTTTTAATAAACATTAGTCATATTCTTGTTGGCCACATGTCACGTTCCCTCCCTCACGGGTGGTGTTGGCATGAAGGGGGGTTAGTGGTAAAAATCAACGGTCTTGTGGCTCGCGTTATGGACCCTTCGAATGCTTAGGGCCTGTTGGGATACGGTACAACGGTTCCGTTCCGTTTCCCCATGCAAATAGCCCTTTTCCTTCTGTTTCAAAACGGACGGTCCCATTTTTGCCAAACAGGCCCTTAGAGGGATTAAAAAAGGAAGGAAAGGAACGCTGTATAATCGAATTAAGACTACACCACCGGCATGGGCAGAAGAAAGGGAAAAAAAGGAAAGAGGCGAACAGAGGAAGAAAGCTTTCTTCCTCCCTCTGTGGCCCTCGACACAGCTGGCCAGACACAGGCTCCACCCCAGCCAGGACGACTGGGTGGGTGACAAACAACGATCACCATGATCACTCGCAATTTTTTGTTATCCTTCTGGTACAGTACAGTGCGGTACCGGTACTTTGACGATTTCCCTTTTCGCCCACCAAATACGGTACCCATGCTCGTCAGCCGACCAGGTTCCTCGTGGCTATGGCGAAGAAGGCTGAAAAAATTCTTCAACATCACCCCCCACGTACTCGAGTACTAGTACCTGTAACCAAGTAGAATCATAGGCTAGCACCAAATAGGATGAATGTCTCTAAATTCATTACAGAAAGAACAAAAAAACAAACAAACAAGAAATTCCCCATAACCATCCCCATGACTAGCCATGGCGAGCCCCCCTTCTTGAGCCTCCCCTCGAGACCGGGGGTGGGGGGCTGGTGCCACACAATAATTTACACTTCATGCACAATCACTCGAACTCCCATACCCTTGAGCTCCTGCGGTAATACCCTTAGAGTAATCTGTTCGTTTCGGCAACTGAGCCCAGAGCATATTCCCCAATATCCCACAGCAGGTAGTGAAATTAACCCGCTCTATAGAAGCGTGGCTAAGTGAACCACCGGTATCAAACGCTCACTTACCCGTGATACCTGTAGAAGTGCCCTGCATCTCTCCTGGGGCGGGAGGCCTCCAGGATCTCGGTAAAATTAAGGAACCCCGGAAACCAAATGGGGATAGGGTCTTGATTATTGGACGGGGTTCATGGCAGTAGTTATGGTAATGTTGAGGGCAGGAGAGATTCAAATAGACCATATCTCAGTGCTAGGGGCTCACAATTTACAGCAGATCAGCCCTATTTCTTAGCCCAAGTGCAGTTGTGGATTGGTTACCCGTTCTGAAATCTTATTCACACACAATGTAACAGAGTCCGTGTTCATACCTTGTGGCAACACGATAGCGGGCCTTTTTTGAACAAATAAAGAAATGACATGTTCTGATTTACATGCCTTCTGCCTCATCGACTTGTCTCATGACGGGGGAATGATATGTGCACACTCAATTATCGATATGTTTTACAGACGCAGTTTCGTAAAGAAGGAAAAAAGTCCCAAAAAACTTGACAGTCATGATAAAAGTACACTCCTAAGTGTTCCCGTACGATGGGGGGACGGAAACATTGAACGTCTGAGAGGGAGAAAGACAAAACAAGAAATGTACCCATACTGTGAACCAACGCCAAACGGATGAATAAAGAAATAGCAAAAGTAAAAGGAATAGAAAGAGAAAAACATAAATCTAATTTATTCCCCTAGAACTGTGATCCCAGTCTCCTCTTTAACGTCGTAGTTTCTCGGGAACTTTCCTTCAGCTGTCCAGAGCTTCAGTATATCGGCCAGGTAATTTAGCTTTTCCCTGACGCCGAAATCTAGGAGTGCCCTATTCTTTGAGATGAAGACTTCTTGGTGGGTATCTTCAAGGGACATAACAATGAGTTCGTGTGCTTTGGTAATCATACGGATTGTTCGACCACTGGAAGAGACGATGAGCTTTGTATGATCAATAAAGTTCAACTAGGTGTCGAAATGTTAGCCTGATGTAAATATCAGCTTATTTGAGTGACAAACCTGGAAGGAGCCGTCAGAGAAGCGGAAGAGTGCGCATCTCTTCAGCCTTGTATAATGGGTGACGAATAGCATTCCACGATCATCACCACCAACGGTCGGCTCCCTGATTACAGAATCCCTTTCCACACTCCATTGTTCAACAGTCTCTAAGTCTGTCTTCATATAGTTTTTGAATCTTTTCCACATTTGCATCTTCCTGGCGAGTCCTTTGCTGGTTCTCTTCTTCTCGTTGAGGACCTCCATCTTTGTTTGAAGCCTTCGATATACAGTATCCTGCGAAGAATCACTGGCATACGATTGAGTAATGAATTCGACCCGTTCACCACCGATGCTATCAACCACGAATGAAGTGTTATCATTGAACATCGCCGTACAAGTACCGTCTGTGAGAATGTATGCCACCCCGTATTTATTGGTGTAATCTACCCACTTTGTGATGAAAACATGTTTATTGGATTCACCTCTGCGAGAGGACTTCACTGCTGCGATAGTAGCAGCTGGTGTCGGAGATAGAGTATGAAGCCTCGAGTTGGCAAATGCCTCAAGGCTGTTAATGAAAGGTCGCAATGATGAGAGTACTGTGGATGTAGCAGTTGAACGAATAGAGACTCCAATCTTGGAACTCAAGTTGGGACCAAACGGAATGATTGGGCCTTCGGAAGGTTGTGAAGAGGGTTGCGAGGACTGCTGCGATGAGGACCGCGCTGAAATTACAGGCTCTTGGGATGATGATGGAAGTTCGTATTGTGGCTTAGCCGATGCTGAAGAAGTAGGTCGTGATGGTCGGCTCTGCAGTCTTCCCTGGGGTTTGAGGGCCATTGCAGTAGGTGGTGCTTTTGCAGGTTGCTCATGGGCTTCTGGTTGACTCGCAGCTCTTAAATCCGCAGCGTGTGACTTCACAGCTTGGTTACGGGGAGGAAATACACTCTTCCTGACAGCTGGGGAAGTAACAACAGTGCTCCTTCGTATTGGTTGCGCCTTCAGACGTTGAGCGGATGGCTTTGCTATCGGTTTTTCCTCCTCCTGGTCTTCGAAATCATCATCAGATTCTTCTTCCACTTCAGTGACCTTAGTTACTTGTGAAGCGGGTAGTCCCGGTGCTTGTCTCGCCGGCATTAGTCCAGCACTGATAAGCCCAGTTCCTCTTGTGGGGCCCCACAATCTGGATGCCTTCCCTTTTAGCGCATTGGCGCCCCGCATTCTAGCATGACTATCTCGTGGACTTAAGGTTTCTGGTAGAATATAAGCACCTGTTTGCTTCTGTTTCCTCGCCTCGTCTTCGGGTTTTATTTTCACAGTTTGCTTCTCGACTGCAAATTGCTGATTTTCATCACTAGTAGACAACGCCGATGCCGGCCTGGAGGGCGGAAGAGTTAGAAGCTCCATACTCTCACCTGCGTGATCTCCAACAGCACTAACAGGCCTTCCATCTGAACGGATACCAATACCACATTCGCGAGCAACCTCTTCATAGTTCTTTATCCAATCCTGTCTGTTTGTGCTAACAGCTCCCACGCCTTGTCCACTAGCACCTCTCCACACTGGTGGTTGTTTGCTAGCGCTGACTGGAATCGATCTCGGAAAAAAACCGGACTTGAAGAAATAATGGTCGGCGATATCGTCCAGTGTAGGCCTAGCATCGGGATCATGATTTAGGATCGAGTGAACGAGGTGTTTTGCTGCTGAGCTAACGGGTACCTCCTCAGGCCAGCTAAAAGTATTATGACGAATTTTTCTACTTGCCGTTAGTGATGTGGTTTTCATTTCATTCTGGTCTAGGTTAGACACTTACTGATAGATAACATTTACATCCCCGGCTTGGAAAGGAGGCTTCCCGACGAGCATAGCATACCTGTGTACAGTTAGCGATGCTCGGAGATACCTTTTTGCAAGAAACTCACATTATAACGCCAACTCCCCAGAGATCAACCTCAAAACTGTGTCCTTGTCCTTCTTTTCCACTACCAAACAAAACCTCTGGAGCAATGTAATTTGGTGTTCCGCATATTGTCCTCTTGCGATCGTTTTCGTTGACGAGCAAAGCTGCAAGCCCAAAGTCACCGATTTTAATGTTCATGTCTGCATCCAAAAATATATTCCCAAGTTTAAGATCGCGATGAATAACTTTTTTTCCATGCATATATTTCAATGCACCTAAGAGTTGTAATAAGAAGAACCTTGTTTCAGGTTCAGTAAAACGTTTACGGGCTCGCAACATATCCATTAATGACTTGTTCGGGCACAGTTCCAAAATCATGTAGATGTTGTCACAATCTTCGAAACACTCAATAAACTTGACGACGTTCGGGTGAACCATTGTCTTATGAACTTGAATCTCTCCGAAGAACTGTTGATCGTTAATAAGCATTTTCTTATGGGGGAAATATGAACAAACCTTGGCTTTCATTCTCTGGTTTTGCAAACTCTTCTTCGCGACGGTCTTTGCCGCGAATAGTTCGCCTTCCTTGTTCTGTACTAGGAAACACCTTGCGAATCCACCCTCACCAAGCTGTCTTCCACGGTCATACTCCGCTCGTCCCCTCGTATCCTGCAGAACTTGTGGTGGGGTGGCACACAATAATTTTTTCTTTCGGTCTTTCGCGGCGGCCTTGGGGGTTTTCGGGTCACCTGGCCGTTTCTGGTTTGCGGTGCTGGAGGGAGCTGGCGGAGGTCCCGGAGCGGCGGTCGGTGTAGTTTTCAGAGGTGCAACAAGTTGATAGTCAGACTGCTTTCGTAGAGGAGATGGATTGGTGGCTCTCGCCGATCGCTTTCTGACTAGAGGCCGGGTAGGGAGATTTGGGTCCATTGGAGATAGTGCCGATTTTTGCAAAGCAGCCATCCGGATTCTCGTGTTTAGGTGTACTTGTAGCTTCGAATGTGGACGAAGCACTAGAGAGCCGAGAAAAAAACGAGAGAATAGTAGAAGGGATGGGAAGTTACCCACTCACTCCAGAACCAAGCTCGGACAGAGTCTAAAACACAAAGCGATCTGGGGCGAGATCTGGTGGGTTGTGGTTGAAAATGTTAGGGGTTAAGAAGTAAAGAAGGAGACGCGGAGGTGAAGCCAAAGAAACCTTGGAGTTTGAACTGTCCAACCGTTGCTCCGCATCAACACTGGGTTGCTAGGGCAACAAAACGGTTAGGGAAAATTGGCGCTAAGTCGGTCATTGATAGACAAGTGACCTCAGCGGCAACCGTAATGATTAAGCGAGCTGCCGCACCTGGACTCTAATGACATCTATATTTCGACTGGTCTTTGAGTTGGTCTGACACGCTACCGGTACACTTCCTCACGTTTGGCGTGTTAAATACCGGTAAGGTGCACTGGGGTTTGCCTGTCTACACTAGATTAGGGGAAGGGAGATTACGAAATGATGTATCCGAGTAGTTTTCGGTCTTCATAGTCTCATTAAGTTATAGTGCTGATCAACGAAGAAACACGCCAAGGTCTGAGGCTCGTTGCACCATAGCTTATTTTGCGCTGGAGTAGGTAATAGGAAAGATTGGTTGCTGATCCCGAGCTGCCTGTTGCCGTGAGTTAGAGCCATCGCTCTTTGCGGATGGAGTTAAAAGGAAAAAAAACCTGATGGGATAGAGGCCCCTACGCCAAAACCACTGATGAATACTCCGCCCCTTCTGTGTTTCTCTATACATCTTAATGAGGCTAATACCTGAAGTAGAAGCAATATTTAATAATGAGCGCTTGGCCCAGATGCAATACTTGATAGAAAGGTACCTTGGGGTCTAGTAAACAGCCGATAACCTATGATACACATATTGCTGCTGTGGGGCACAATAAGACAGACATCTTCGTGCAATCGGTGAGTAGATCACTGTTGAACCCGACACTCCTCCTGACCTCCCATTCCCTAGCCCCCTTATCCTCTATTCCTATGCTTTGGCTTTAAATTCCCAAGTTTTCCGTGCACCTTGTTTATTTACTATTACCATCTAGCTCAGCTAATGGCCTCTACCAGGTTCACTTTAGGTACTTTACTGTACTATCTCGTATTGTATTGTATTACACGGTGTCACGGGCTATCTAAACTCACTATTCGATGTTGAAAATATTCGATGCGGAGGTAATGATCAATGGTGAGGGTTTTACGCAGCGGAGTGGAACTGCTTAAGTGGAGACACAAAGTTTGTATTAAGCGGAGATGAAGATCATGATTGTGATAAATCGATAGCTAGGAAATACTTGAGAGAAGTTGTGAAAAGGAAGAAAGATGTAGAGAGAGAAAGGATAGGAAGAAAAGAAAGACAGGGGCGTGAAAATTTTTTTCATACATAGCTTGCGCGTCCTTTGGCTAGTGTATACGTGTACTAGTGCGGCCTCGGAGTGTGGGCACATCCCGCACCAAGTGGGGCCATTACACTGTGATTTCCAACATTCGAACTCAACCCATTAGCGAGTGACACGGTGTGATTACCAGTGGTATCTTCCTAGTAAGCGGAGAACCAATCAATTGCTTATAGTACAAAGTGAGAAAGCTAAAGGGAAGATTCTGACGACTTTTGTAAGCTGAATGACTTCCCGAAAATAAAAGTCATGAGAGAGTCAAGGTCTCCAGAGCTGGTTGGGGGGGTGTCTGGGTAAAGGTGGGGGTGCTATTTGGCGGTTGATCCGGGCTGACCCCATTTCCCTCACTGTCGCATAAATTACGGGAAACTGACAACTGGTAAACCCGTATTACGTGGCATATCTACGCTAGCACGTCCGATGACTTTCAAGCACACGGCACCTTCACCCTCGCCTTGTTCTCGCCTTCCCCCCTTTTCTCCTCCCTTCCCTCTTCGCTTCCCTTAGTAACCATCTAAATTCCTTCCACCGCTTTCTTCACACCCCATATCCGAAACTTTTCCCTTCTCACAAGCATTCATTGTTTGATCGATAATTGCCACCGCGTGCCCAATCATGTCGGCACGACCCCAGGCTCGTGGAGCCCCTAAAATGCACCCGGATAAGATAGTTTACCGTTATAACTGCCATACCTGTATAGTCCATTTCTCTTCGAGCTCTAATCATGGCGACCACCATCTTGCATTTCACCGCCCCTTGAACTGTGTCTACCTACCCTACCCTTCTCCATCTTCCCGTTATACAGCGAGCCAACAGCCCGACCTGTTCGCGGAGGCAGTTTCAAACGATCCTCTTGAGCCTATTCTACACTGCGTTGAACCAGATTGTTCTTGTCCGCACTTTGAATTTTCCTCTGATGCGTATAGCTCCGAAGCTTCTGCAAGGGGTGGAGCAGGGCCAAATCTTGACGGTGCAGCCGGAAGTACTTTGGCTGGGGAAGAGCTCGATGATGACCTTGATATTGAACCAACAGAGGTTAAACTCGTTTCTAAATCCGGAAAAGACGAGCACTCTATGAGGAAGCGTTTTAATAAGGGCAAATTTGGGCTTAAGCAGAAGCTTCGTGATGAGGCTGCTGGTAGAGACCTCGAGTTTTTCAGGGCCTATGAAGCTGCGGACCGGAATCTCTTCGGACAAGAGCGATTCGAAGAGCTAGGGGACAAGGCCAGCACCGGACCGGATCCAAAACAGAGTGTGACGGATGAACCGGCTGGGGAAGAAGATAAGGCAAAGCTACTCTCATCTGAGGAGGAAAAGGCTAGACTCGATTCTTGGAAGCGTGAAGTTGGTCTTAAAGATCTCCAGAAAGAGAAAAAGAAACAGGACGAAGAACTTCAGAATGCTATAGACTTGCTCATATTTGACACGGTTTTTGACCTTGAAGAAAAGGACCAAGAGAGGAAGAGGGAGCTTAAAGCAAGGAAGGAGAATAGCAGACTTTATTTTGAGGACATAATTGAGGATATTGCTCTAGATCATGAGCAAAAGATTGCAGAGAACGAGAGACAAGATCTTAGGAAAACACTGGGGAAGAGCATGACCCGGGCTCTTGGGCGGGAACGAGATGAAGATATGGTAGACGAAATTGCCTTTGATCATCTGCAAGATGTTGCGGAGAGATCGCAAGAGCATAGCCGTAGGAGAGAGGGCAAGAGACAAGAGAGGGATCGGAACAGGATCAAGTTTGATGAAACGGTAGATAATGCTGCCTTGGACCATCTCCAGGCCCTCGAGGAAAGGAGCCAGGAGCACTTGAGGAGATCCTTGGGGATAAGAGAAACTCGGGAGCTGGCTGCCCAGCACTGGGAAGATTTGGCTGAGACGAACATACTGGATTACTTCCAGGAGATTAGTGAGGGAGAGCGAGAGATGGAGAGAGGAGCCTTAGGAAGGAAACAAAACCGAAGACTAGCAAGAGCGCAGGCAGAGAATGAGATCGAAGAAGCTGTCGTGGACCACTTGCAGGAAGTCGCCGAACGCAACGAAGAATACAGAAGACGTCGGGATGGGAGACGCCAGACGAGAAGTATTGCTAGGGATTCAGTAGATGCTGCTGTTGGGAACGCTGTCAACAACCTCCCACGGGGACTCGAAAAACTAAAAGAGTTGAGAGTTGGGATTTCAGAGTTATCTGAGACTGAAAAAGCTGATACTGAGAAACGGTCAGAGGCATTCTTGATGAGGTTTCAGGGTCAGGCAGATATTCAGGGCACTGGGGGGGAGCATTCAGCCATACAAACTCTACAAGAGCGGACCCGAAAGGCTGTTTCGCCCACCAACGCCTATCCTGTCTTCTCCCCTCGCAAGCGCAAGTATGAGGATGAAGAAGCTCTGGCTCAGCGGGAGCATTCCATGGAAGGCTCTGCTTCTATCACGGAATCCTTGGGGGCAACCCGTAGAAGAAAGAGGCCAAAGAGCTCTAAACAGGTAGAATACGATGCAATGGTTGACGAAATGGTTAAGAAGTTTGAGGCAAGTAAACGTAGTGGGAAGAACCCAAATGTAAGTCTCTCTCATTACCTCTGATTTCTAGTTTTGGCTTGAAAGCTGTTAGAGGGCCCGACCGAATGATGACTCATAGATGTAGGCCATATGATCTACAATTTGTGGTTTATTACCATGGAGAATGGGAGGGGGGAGAATGGGGCTGGTGTCATATACAATGGGAATTCATGTTGTGAACTTATGCTAATTTCATAATGGCTTTGGGTCCTGTTTCGAGAGGGCGCATTTTCTTTTTCTCCTTCCATAAACTTGCATTTTTACTCTGTTGCTGTCGATCCATTCTGTCCTTCTGCTTTCTTCGGTTGGCTAAACTGGGAAATTGCATTTTTTTCTGTTTCAATGGATCTCGTGCTGTGTTATTCATCTTGAGAGGAGAGGGGGTGTCCTGGTACCCGTTTCTGCCCAGAAATGGGGGAAACTAAGCCACAGTAGGCGGGCTCGGCTTCTAAATAAATTTGTGAATTGGGATGTTCAAGTACCATAAGCTCCCACATTAAAATATGTTCCGTGGTAATAACCTGATTTGCGAGTGATATGTAATGATGCTGGGCTAGAACTGTTCTCGTTGCTGTATACCACCCTGGGAAGTGTTTTGCCTTCCTGAGATGAGAAAGGTTGGCAATAAAGACCCGTTCCTAGCCGGGTTGTGATCGGCGCTACCTCCTTACGGCAGAAAATGCATAGTACTGCTTTCTCTCTACAAGCACAACCATACTCCCGTGGGTTTCCTTTTACCTCCCCGCCACGAGAACGAAGACCTTCAAGGGCCTGTTTGGCAACGACGGTTCCGTTCCGTTCCCCCATAAAAGTGACCATTTCTGACCGTTTCAAAACGAAAGGACAACCATTTTTATATGGGAAATTGTTGCGAAACGGAACAGTTGACCCACCTTCCGTTCCCGCCAAACAGGCCCTAGGTTGGCACGCTCGCCTCCTTCACTTAGGCCCTGTTTGGCACGCCAACTTTTATAAGGTAACACCTTACAAACTGCGGTTTGTAAGGTTTCCCATACAAAATACAGTTAAGGAAACCTTACAAACCGCAGTTTCGTGCCAAACAGGGCCTTAGTTAATCGACCCTTCACGCTAGGGATCTAGCCCTATCTAGAACTACCTTTCCCACCCACAGTACTTCTTGCAGGGCTGTTCTTTTGAGGATCTCTAGAACTATTACCTACTGCACTGCATTTCGTAGTCAGGACGGGTTTTCTCATAAGAGGATTATCTTATACGGTTCTCTTCTTTCTTTATGTACAGCATTTTATATATTTGACAAGAGCAATTAAGAAACTTATATTGAGTAGCGTTAGTGAAAATAGGAATCGAGGGGTGATTTATGCTTTATCTTGTTCTATTTTTTGGTTAGGTTTGTTGAGATTATTTGGGAGAGAAAGAGTACTTCAGGCTTTTCATTTCTGCCGTCAGTAACAGCTTTCGTGGTGGCCTGCCTTGGGGTTGTTTCTAGGGCATTGTCTGGAGGTTCTCTGATATCTTCCACATTTTCTTTTCCGAGCCCCCAAATCCGGGACCAGAGTCCCTTCTCTTTGACAATTTTGACGGGGATAGACCTCTCAGCCAATATTTTCTCTTCCGCAACCCTTTTATCCGCACTGATCTTTCTCCCGGGAAACTCTCCCTTTCCGCCCTTCAACCTCCAATTCTCCTCCTCAAGCCTCAATACCCTATCTTCGCTCTCTCTCGTTTGTTCCTCAAGCCTCTTCAACCTCTCCTCGTCTACCAAGTTCCTCTCCTCAAGCTCCTCCAGCCGATCAGCAACCATATCCCTCCGACTCGCTTCCTTTCTCCTAGACCGAATCTGCTCAAATAGAATCAAGCCCCCAGCAACGCTGAACAGGAAAAATTCGCTGATAAAATTTGCCCCGTTCTCGATCGCTTTACTCTCACTGAGCGGTCTAATTCTGGGCGGCTTCTTAGACAATTCCTTCCCCGCCCTAGCCGCGGCAGCCTCACCGCCTGTGATATGGTGCACAACCAAGCGCGGGGGCAGTGGGAGATTCGAGGGTAAAGGCGATGTAGTAGCGGAGCGTTTTGCCTCTCGCTCCCTCAATCGCTTGGCAGCTTCCTTCTTGTGCCATTCGCGTTCCGCTTGGTCGGCTTTCTCGATGGCGGCTGAGTCTCGCAGGATGCCGAGGCGCAGGCGCATGTCTATGCGGTGGATTTGCTGCGCTATGTTTATGCATAGACGCCGGAAGCGAGGGTGGTCGCGGGCTTGGGCTCTTATTTGACTCTAGGAAGTATCATGTTAATTCCTTTCTTCCTTTCGTGGTCAAAAGAATGAAAAGGTTGAGATGATGAAAAGATAGATAGATGATGAGGGCTACTCACTGCTATAGGCTTCGCTAGCGTGCGGATTGCGAGGGAGCCTAGTTTCAGTCCTGTTGTCGACATGATTGGTCGAGTACCTTAAGGTGGGGGAATTCGTCAAGATTTAAGTTTACGTCTTCACACTGTATCTGGCTTCACGAGCTCATCGTCGAATCCTGGAAGTGGGGGGCTTTGTGAGGATTTGGGGTTAGAAGGGAGGCATTGGGCGAAAAGGAGTTCTCGATCTATTTTGGGTTTGGACAGCTAGTCATACGCGGGGGAGGTGAGCCAACGTGGAGGTTGAGGGGTTCAGGTGAGATAAGATAGGAGATTGATCTGATAAGCGTTTGGGCTTTTTGTAGCGATGATGGCGGCAAGAGGTACGGTGCATAACAGCATCAAGATTGGTTTTGGGGCACAACCTGGAGGGTTACTGGTAGGTTGAGTGATCAACTTCAGGCTTTAATTTATTTTCTTTCTCAAAAATATCTTGATATACTGCTCCTTAATGATTCAATTTGCTCTGTCGGACACAACGGACAATAGAGATATTGCACTTGCACCTACCGGTTGAGACGAAAGACAATCCCTGGCGGAACGATAAGACCTCAACTTTGAATCGGACCCTGGAGCCTCCCACACAATCTACAAAACTTACACGCTGTACCTCCGTACAGCAGACACTGGCACTCGAAATGGCGCTAGCACGGAGGATCGGCGTGTGGCGTAATTTTGAGGGGGTGGTGGGATAAGTGAATATAAAAAGGAGAGCGAGTGATGGTCAAAGGACTGATTGATCTTGGTTAATTTTCTGTATTAAATTTTGTCGTAGCGTGATGGCTCATTGGTTCAAAGTTCCCTTTGCCGCTATGGTCACCGGTGTTGATAGTTGTCGTCAGAAGAAAGTTGAGTGGCTCCTTAGTGCGGCTGGGCATCCACAGCGTTACGTTGGTGGCAACTCGCTTTTTTATCTACTTTGGTGATAGCGCCATTTCGAGTATAACTACGGCAGCTGATGCGGTATGAGCCCTCAGAGCGATTGTTTAACTCGAGAGCTGAGCCCAAAGAAGTAGTAGTGTGCCCTGCGGGAACCTATCCTCATCATAACACCCCTCCTGGTAAAAGCATGTTAGTAAACAAAAGTTGCCATAGAAGTTTTTCTCACCGGTGGAGGGTCCTTATTCGCACTTGCTATTGCTGGGTAGTTCGCGACGCACTCTTATAAAACTCCCACCCATTGGGGTTTTAAGACAGGGTCTTCTCCCCGCAGGGTTTCTTTCTGAGAGGGTATCTACTTCTGTATCGATAGTTTGGTTGCTTTTTGATCCCTGAGATTTGCTATTGCCGGGCTGAGAGGATTGTCGTACGCGTCGTTGTGTTCATAGTGGGAGGGGTCTACTAATAGACTACGCGTATGCGGTAAGTGGGGTAGATTTGCTGTGTTTAAGGAAGGGAGAGTGTTTAGTGGCGGTCATGTGGTGTCATTTGGCTAGATAAGGTACATAAACAATGGAGGCCTAAAAATTTACCGAACAGAGGGTAAAAACACCAAAACTCGTGTTTTTAACGCGTTGATACGGTACTCAACTACCCTCACTAAAATAGTAGAGAAATGTTCTCATGAGCCCTTTAGTGTAGGGTATATACGAAGCTTGGAGTTTTTTGGTATGGCTCTTGAGAATGGAGTGTGAGATGCCCGACACGAAGGTACAGCACCCTTTGATTTGGCGGGAGATAGGCTGCAATATCTCTCGTTGGGTTTGGATACATCTCACTCGGGCAGTGTAAGATCTTCGAAAAAAGATATAGAGTATTTTGGCTTGTTTTATGATACCTAATTTTGGGAGGATTTCTAAAGCTTATCTGGAGCAGTTAGTTGTTATCGGGTTTCCTCGGGCTCTAATACAGGAGCTGTCATACATTTCCCATTTTTCCCTTGCTGCATAGATCCATAGATCGAAGAAATTAGAGAAATCAGTGGACTCTTGCTCCACTCATAGCCGGCGAAAACCCGGGAAAGGAAGGGCCTCCCTTAGAGGAGCAATTCACCCCCTCACAACCCCTGCGACTGATTAGACATAGGATTCGGGGAGGCCGAGGCCGCTTCGTACTACTCCTACGATTTTAACCGCGAGACTAGGCTGCTATATGATCCCGTGCATAGGTGTTGTGTGTTCTTAATATTACCTTCCCTAAATGGCAAGAAGTGCTTGGGCACCAATGACGGGTGGGTAGAGACTAAGGAATACGAAACCAGGTTATTATGTTTCTTCCTGAGGCGTTCTCGATTGCAATGACTGGGGAATAACTGAAGCTAGCCTGGTTGTAGGACCTAGCGAGGGTGCGCCGAATACAGTGTCATCCTTTGGGATGATGAGACATGCAAATTCACCTTCCACATAGTCCTCTGTGGGATGGCTAAGCGAATTTTCTAGGGAAAAGTAAAAGAAGGCTGATATTTTATGAATTTTTATGAGGTATGGTACAGCCCCGTCCGGAAAGTCCTCGAACCCTTGGAGTGCAACCCCGCAACACCCCATCACCGCAACAACCCCCTCGACCATGACCCCTCCACACACTCTAAGAGCCAGAGAAGACCTGAATAAAGAAATTTATACCTTGTATAAACATACAGATATGGGATATCACAAAATTTCTAAGGCTTTGGGCATGTCCAAGTCCACTGTTCAGTATATGGTGAAAAGAGCTGAAGCAAGAGATGGAAACACCCATGATGCAAAATGAAGTGGAAGACCAACCAAGATTACCAACAGAAAAAGAAAGATAGTGGAGTCTATCATTGATGCTGAGCCTCATTTAGCATTAAGAGACATTGCCAAAAAAAGCAAATATTGGTTTAGGCAAGACCCCTGTTGATAAGATTATATCAGAAGCTGGTTTCAAGCTTCTGATACTCAGAAAAAAGCCTTTTTGGAGGAAAGGACAAAAAGAGAAGAGAAAGGAGTTTGCTAGGAGAAGGAGGAACTGGAAAGGGGAATGGAATTGGGTGGTTTTTGAGGATGAAGCTACTATCATCTATGATTCAAATCTTACTGGAAGAAAGGTTAGAGTTAGACCTGGGGAAGAGTTGGAGGAAAAAAACTTGAAGCCTAGTTTTAAGTCTGGGAGGACTGGTGTTGGGGTATATGCTGCAATTATAAAGGGAGGAAGGACTGAGTTAATTCTTGTGAGGAAGAGGAAGAAGGAAGAAAGGATTAGCAAAAGAGACAAACTTGGCCTCAATTCTCACCAATATGCAACTGAGATCCACCAGCCTTACCTCATCCCTTTTATAGAAGGTCTGGACAGATTCTCTCACAATATCTATCTTGCTACAGACAATGCTTTCTAGCATGGTGGTCAGAAAAATTGAAAATTGGAAGCAGACTATGGTTATCAAAAACTGCTTGGACCACCTAATTCATGAGATCTCAATCCTATTGAGAAAACTTGCGCACTACCAACAAAAAAGAGCTCTCACCAAGTGATTCTCCAGACTGGAAAGAAGGCCTCAGAGTGCTACTGAATTATTTGAGGTAGCAAGGGAGGAGTGAGATTTAATTCCTCAAGAGAAGTTGGATGGCTGGATAGATAGAATGCCTGAGAGAATTTTGGCTGTGCTGGATGCAGATGGAGGTCATACCAACTGGTAAAAATGTTTTTTTATTGTCTACTAGCTATACTATTATTTTTCCTTCAATTGAGTTCTCTGCATTTTTTTTTGAATTCTTTATAGATAGGGGTTGTGGTAGTGCCATTGCGATGTGAGGGTATGAGGACTTTCCAGACAGGGCTGTACTGGGCACTCAAATCAACCAAAACTGGCATGATAATAATTTTCTATCATTTCCAGCGAAAACCAGATCTTTAGGAAGATATCTCTTGATAGAAGTTCTCAGAAGGAATTCCTTTCTAGTTCTATGTTTCTGATTTTCAATAAGAGCAATATTTGTGGAGATAATGAAATTTTAAATTACCCATCCATTGTCAGTTTCAAGGCTATTTTAGCTAAGCACAAGTATTTGTATGTTGTATATGAGAAAAATAGATTACTTGTTAGTGATGATTTCAAGTGTCTGGCACCGCAAACTTGAAGTCTCTGGGCCACCTAGACACTGAATTGAACAGTAGTGAATCTGCATGTTGCATCAGCCTATGTAACAGAATCTACTATTATTGCTACTATTCATTACCTTGACATTCAAGTTGGATATTGCCTAATTGGGATTCAATAGTAACGCACATTCCTTATCTTGTACCTTCCTTATTGTTATAGTTTCCTATTGGATAGTACCTACCGTTACTCACTTATCTGCCTCCTGCATACCTTGTGTCCAGTTAGGATGCTCTGCACTGGCACTTCCTGCTATGTATTATTAGTTTAGTATATCAGTAGTGATCCCTTGCTTGTTTGATTCCATTACTTGTTTTGTTATTTATATTCTGTTGCATCTATACCTTTGTTTTAGGACTTGGTTGTTTCACTACATGTAGTGCAGCTTTGAGTTTTGATCTTGGACAGGATATTTGGTTATGCTTTATTTGTATTTAAAGAGTTCGAGATGGTCCCCTGAAAATTTGAACTCTCAAGGCTCACAGGAACACTCTTCTTTAATATCCTACAAGTTGAATCATCACTCTATTAGTCTCACATCTTTCTTATATCTCTCGCAGAGATTCCATTCATGCTTCCCCTCCTGTTCTTTCAGTCCCACTAGGTCTCCCTCTGGGAATCTCGCAATACTTAAGAGCAGGTTACACTATGGGACAGATTATGGGGAAAATACTCAAGTGCTGGAGGGCGGTACAAGTATTTTACTGGGTAAACTTGCTGTTTAGCCAAGAGCATTTAGGGGCTCATTCATGCGCATTGTCGGAATATGTCTTCCTAATCGGGAAGACAAAGACTTGATAAAACAAGGACTCGAGAGATATGGGACATAAAGGAAGTATATGTTGAAATTTCCGTATATTTCCTATATATATATTTCATGATATTACTGTATATTTCTCATACTTAGTTTGTGTTTCGGTTCCACCTGTACACCGCTTACATTACTACAGCTAGGACATATTATATTGTATTTCATTATTATTTCAGGATATTATCGGGGATTTTCATATGTGTTTTCTTATCTGGTGTTCGGGATTTCACGGTTGTTTATGCATGGTTTATGCATCAATCTTGGTCATATTATCTCATAATTATTCCTAATATTCCGCTTACACCATCTTAGATTTAGACACATTATTTGAGATTTACTTGGCAGGATTTCAGGGTCAAACATGTTCGCACTTATGTTTCTTATATTGTTTCCCTATATTATTTCTCTTATACTTGGGGGACGCACTTTTGTATAAATATGGTCGCTACCGCCCACCTCGCTTAGGTAGAATTAAGAACCAGAACTCCTACCAATCTGCTCTACTACTATCCTCCTCCTCGCTTAGCATGCCCACAGCACCCCTCGCACCTGTGCAGTATTATCCACATAGAATAGATTGTGCCTTTGGCGTTCACATTTTGAACAGTATACTATCGAAGTGTGGGCAGGAAGACAATGGAAAGCGTGAACTGACAGAGAATATAGTATCAGGGTGTAATCGCCATATTAAGAAAATCAATCAAGTGTTCTATCTCTCTAAAAAGTATCTCTATTTTATGACACGCATGTTGCCAAGGATAGGCGAGTGACCGGCTGTGCATATAGATTTTTGGTCAGAAATACGAGTAAAAAATACTAGTATGAGTTACTTAAAGACCATACTTCGAGCTCCAGCTGGAGGACTAAACCGATAGGAAATCACTTTCTGGATGTATGGATAAATACACTAATCTCACCTACCATAAGACGAATACAAATGCATCCCGAAGTTGATTATCGCATATGCAAAGAAAATCATTATTTGAGTCTGCTCGTGTTTTGATGGGGAGGATGGTTAGCTCCGCCCCGATCTCTGCATAGCCAACTTAAAGCAAGTAAACATAAATACCGGTAGTTAAATTGACATGCTGGGCTTCTCTCTATTCTACTGTAAGTTGGCTTTCCGGGCACAGTGTTCCGATTGACCAGTTTATGGGGGAGAGCCAAAAAAGGTTTTGGAGAGAGCTGCCGTTTTAGTTAAACCTGAGCACGGTCGATTGAAGTATAGTCATGTGATACAAGGTTCCATGCTGTGACCTTCTCATCAGCCTCATTCTGCGCACTACGTTAGATTTCGAGGGTCCACACCCCCCTCTACGTTACCCTCGGGAGAGCGGCTGCCTTGCACAATTCAACAAAGAATATTTTGAAGTCCTCGCGAGAGTGGACTGCTTACACTCCTCCTCTATCCAGCGATTTCGCAGTGATACTGAAACGTGAGCCATTCCTATCCCTACATTTTTACCACTGTTGTTGGGTATGAGAACTTTGTAGTCATTTGAGTGGGCAATATCCTCCTCTCACGACAATCCCAACAACAGGAGCAGGAGAAAGTTCCCCGACTTATGTGACACTGAGGACGGTGGCGACGGTAGTAACTCTTGCAAGCACCAAGTTTGATCTGGCGCGATTCCAAATGGCCGGGCGTCAGGTGCTATTGACAGAGGACTTATGATTATGGCAAGGAATTTGAGGTCTCTCATTCTATTCTTCGTGGTGGTTAAAATTTTTGACTGTGAATGGTTTCCTGGCGAGAGGGATGGTGCAGTTCTATACTAGGTATTTATATAGTGCCGGATATCAAAAATCGTCTCGGTTGTTCACTTTCACCCCGCCTAGCAATACATACAAAAAAGACTAGCACCTTGGCATAGGTTTGGATGTGTCCTCACCTTTCTCAAAACACCCATCTTACCATGCTCAACCGATAAAGAAGGGTCGGCTTTAAGTAGTTATATAGAGAGTTTACAACTGAAAACTTCGTTGTTGTCGGGGCCTGTTCGCTACCGGAACTGGTAGTGGCGCGGGTCGGTTTCAGACACCCAGCACCCTATAGTCCTTTTTTAGAGGAAACAGAATCGTGAAACTCCACTCGGGACTTTTTCCAAAACCTTTTTTTTTTGCAGACATGCAATTAAAGATTATCACTTGTTGACAATGGTTTGCTCCTGCCATGCTACTTTTCCCTATTCCCAATGCTACACTCCGTTCTAGACGTCTTTTCTCTAGGCTGATAGCCTTTTCAGTCCTTGTAGCAGATGGGCTTTGCCAAGTTTAGCCTCGTTTCTTCCTTATTCCTTTTTTGAGTTGTATTCATATGACCCAAGTAATGTATATATAAGGATTCCTCACTTGCGCATTCATCTCATTAATGCGCTCCATGCCGTATATCATATCTCTATAGCCCCTAAGCTGAAGTCTAACTTAGCCGGACTGCAATGTAATCACAGATCTGAGCCCAATCCTGTTGCCTAAAGCTCTCTTGAGCAGTGGGTCTGGAGACTCGAGGGAGTATGGGGCTGCTTAGAAAGGTGGCAAAGACTCGTCTCCTCTTGTAGCCCGCCGAGTATACTAGTGTGGCATGGATGACGCTTGCGCTAGGGCCTAACTATCTCTCAATTATCTAACGGTTGTAAAAACGACTGTTATTGCATATGGGTAAAAAATTGGCTGGAGCCTCAAGATTTTGGTGATATGCAATAGCAGTCGTTTTTACAAACGCTAGATAATTGCGAGTAAAGCAACAACAATTATGATACAAATTGTAGGGCTGAGGATGAGCCATGAGCGAGGCTTGGCAGTCATGTATTTCTCCTTATATAAAGTACTATAGCTTGTGTCGTAGCTAGGAAATGCAATTTATTCCGCATGCTTACATTAGGTACCACCAATTTGCTACTACCTCAACCAATCATAGGGATAGCATTCCGTGCCCTTTGCAAACACCTAATGGGGCAAAAAAAAGAGAGATTAGGTCAAAGAATTCAGCCTCTAGGCCAGCCAGGCCAAACAAAGCTCATCTTAAATCATATAGGAAATCATGAAACCCCTCCCTCTATCACCTATGAGGGCGTTACGCATTCTGAGTCTGCGGATCGGGTGCTGAACCTTCGTTAATGGTGAACCCAGACAACTTGTTGCTCACACCCCCACCAAAGATGTACTTGGCAGCGTTGGTAATTGCGGCACCGCTATTTGCATTATTATTACCAAATTTTACAATGCTCAGAAAGTGAGATTTGGATGGAGGGTTGGCTAACCTTTTAGAGCCACTTGTAGAGCTAGTTTGCTGGCCTAGGTCGGAAGCTGGCTCGGGGGTGTCTCCTCCTAGCCTTCTACCGAGACCTCGTGAGGAGGCGTTTCCCTGTGCTGAGGACCTGCTCAGCTAAATTAGCAATAGTGAACCTTTAGAGCTCTTACAGCGAGATTTAGTATGAACTAACCCGTGGGATTGGGCGACCTGAGAAGTGGAGGCCTGGCTCATCATCTATGCTCTTGGTTGGGTCTTGAAAAGAAAAAAGAGGTGGTTGGAGGAAGTTAGGATCGAAGCTGGTTGAAGGAAGTGCGGATGTGGTTTTTAAAGTGTGGTGCTGAAGCAGCACTGGCGCTTTCAGTATTGTTTGGCGTTTGACAATAAGTTGATTTCGAATGGGGTTGAGGATGGTGGGTATTGGGCAGGGAGGAGCGTCGTATTTAAGACCCCAGCTACCGATAGCGGCGGTCTCCGACTTAGCAAAGGCTGTGTGAATCAGAACAGCGCATAAGTCTCATCTGTGGTAGCTCTCTTTTCTCAGGACACCATTCGTCGATATGCAGGTTATGTTACTTGTCTCACAACCTCAAAGGTTGCCTAGAATATTTCTCGGACAGTATTCCACGGGAAAGCGAGCCCATGTATAACAAGAATGCCCGTGCAAATAATCCCTGTCCTATAAGAGTTCTTGGGGTGTTCTCATGTCACCGTGCTCTCACCCCACCGTGAGCGGCTGTGATGCTGGCAATTACCCGAAGTTTTTAGCCACATGTCTAATCTACTTGAAGCTGGCACTCTAACGGCAGAACTGTAGAGAACGGGCTAGAGCTACTTGTAGATTTCCTAAGGTCATGAAAAAAACCCCTTGGACAAGCAATTGCAAATCACAAGGGTTGAGGGTCTAATGACGAGAACAGTCTAATGACACTGAGTAGAAATAGAGAGGATGCGACCGCAGAGGAACGAGAATTCAGTATATATCTTGCCAGATCGCTATCATACTGTGCTTGTCACCAGACCCTGAGCCCTTTTATGTACGTTTAGTTTCACTTTTCATTTTTTAGAAGTGCTTAGGGGCTGTTTGACAAGACATGTTTGTGAAATTTGGCTGGCTGCAAACCATGGTTGAAAGAACCCTATACCCTATTTCATAAACGGTCAAAAAATTGGTGCTGGTTGATACAAACCGTTGTTTGTAATTCACATCTACCAAACACCCCCGTTGTTACAAACAATGGTTTGAGTCAAACCATGGTTGGTAGTCACGCAAAACGGTCCCTCCAAACAGCCCCTAAGTGTTCCTAAACCTGAAATATTACCCAAGTTAGTGTCTGCGGCGGCTGAGAAGCACAATTCTATCACACAAAGTTTTCTGGCATCTTGGATGCATCTTTGATTGCTCAGCCTTGTTCTGCGCAACGCCCCATAATCACCGAACTTTCAACTCGCGAATGGCTTCCCAATGAGAAATATGTTGTGTTTCTGTTGTAACCCTTTATATAGCCTTGCCTTGGAGGCGTCTGAGTTGTGGGGGTCCCCTTGGGGGCTTTCCGATATATGTTTTTATAGCTGTAGTCATGAAGTATCACTCGGCAATCTGAGTGGCAGGTGGTGCACAATCGCGTCGCCACCAAATTTATTTCCTCCTCAAATTCGGATTCTGGGCTACGCAGGTCGGGCATCAGCCATACTGGCCGGCATAGATCAAGTGGTGGTCTGCTACTGAATACCTAATATTCGACCACTGAAATCCTTTAATTGGTCACCGAGCGCCTTCCACTCTATTGTTACTGGTAGGGCTGGTGCCCGACCTGCGTATCCCAGAATCCAAACTTGGGGGGAACGAATTTGGGGGCGACGTGATAGTAGCTCGTTGTCCCGTCATATTGGATCTTCCTTATTCTCGGTGTTCTGCGTATTCATTCTCTAAGTCGACGACTTTTTTTCACCTTTGTGGCAGATAGGGTTTATCAACACTCCCAGCTTGGTTACTTCTTTGTTCCTGCCGTTCGTACTTTTTTTAATCCTACGCTGTGTATATGTAAGACTTAGGAAAGTAGCGAAAACTTTATCCCTTTTGTAACCTGCATGACATGCTAGTGCGCGGAATGAATGACTTTTACACTAGGCCCTAGCTGTGAGATAAGGGTCGTGATACCAATTAGGAACGGTAGTAAATTGATGACCCACAGATGGGGCAAATAAAATAAAATAAAATAAAAAGTAAAACTGAGTATTGCAACTATATGAAAAAACAATAGGATCTTCTTTTTAAAAGTTTTCCTAGTTAAAGGGGGGGGTAGGTGGTGGATTGTAGTGGGGCAGGCGAGGCGCGATAGGAAATCATGGTGCATGAAGACAAAGGCTACGGAAACAGAGCAACCTGTGAATCAGGAAGGACAGAAAAGAATTCTGTAAATCTCCCAAATGCAATATCTTTAGTAGTTCTGGGTGGTGGGACCTAGTCTCAGGTTATACAGATGGACCAAAACATACCTCATATCCCATAGAGAATTATGAGTTAGCGGATAGGATTGCAGAGGGCAGTTGAAGGTGGGTTTCTCCTACCTCTTTCTCCATGCACACCCCGGGCGTCTGTGCCCATGTTATAAACAATATCTACCCCTGCAGAATCCTCAATCTCAGAACAGCATTTATCGCCATCACCAACACTAGCGCTGATTGTGAAGAGATGGTTGGCAAGTCTTTCCAAGCCTTCTGTACTCACATGTCCACCCCCAGCCGCTGCGTCCACGTTGTAAGTAACAGTAATCTTGCCAGAAGGCCGAATACAACCAGAACCTTCACTGTGATCGCCAAACTCGTATGTATCCCGGGGCGAGCCCTGGTTGAAGGTTGGTGGGTCTCGGAATTGTTTTGTTGGGATCCCTAAAGTAGGATAAAACGAAGTCAATTCTTGAGCCTATATCGTGGGAAAATGAGATTTAGAGGATATAAGGCAAGCATATGGCAAGAACCTATAGGAGCATATTTTACTTTTTCTCAAGTCGTGCTCGAGCACAATTAACTAGCTATCAACCAGCTCTCCCGGGCAGGGGCTCTCAACCCAGAGGCCAAGTAACCGCGAGAATTACCCGAATCTGACAATAGGTATCTGAAAACACAGACTGTCGCCCAATCGCCTAGCTAGCGAAAAAACCTTCTCATTTTCAGATACTTTATGCTAGATGCAAGCACAGCCACCGCAGCGGTAGAGGGAAAGCGGTTCTCATGGATTTGTGGCAGTCAGGTGCTCGAATGTAAAGGATGAAACAGGAGAACAGGCCGGTATGCGAAGCTTGAAAACATGTCAGGCATTGCCTTCCTAGTGTTAAGGAAATCCTCAAAATTGAAATACCTCTGGCTTGGCATATCCTGCTCCCCCGGTCTTCCCCGCTCTGGGGCGCGTGCAGTTCTTTCCAGCAGCATGTTTCTTTGCCGCACATTTGCTGTATGACACTGCTGATACTGCTACTGAGACATTGGAAATGTGGCGGTGCCACCACAATACTTTATCTTTAAACGCCGTAACCTGATGCTTGTACTATTCCCACTTTCTCAATATGGCCGGAGAGATTTTAAGCGCAGTGTCCTTTCCAGGACAACCTCGACCAAAAAGTGACAAAATGCGCCCCTCGAGAATGCAGTATCAGTGACTTAAAGTCTATACCTCATGCTCTCTCTAAAGAGCTAAAGCTGTAGAAAATCTTCTCTGACACATATAGATAAATACCCTAATCTCTCCCGAAACAAGAAGTATAGCTTACTAATCTCCCCTCAAATGAAATTTCACATATACAAAGAGATCCATTATCGGAGTACTGTATTTACTCTTGCGATCCCATATCTCCGGAAAGGGTCTTGAGAAGGGTCAGTGCTTTCCTGTCACGATAAGATCAGCCCTTAGTACGGGATTTTATTAACTGGCATGCGCAGTCATATTAATTTGTTAAACCAAACCTATTAAGCTGGCAGAGATTGCGAATCACAAGCGTAAATACGGTATGCGATTGCTTTGGCAAAAGGAGGGTCAAAGTCGCCTAATCCCCTGCCCAGCCAACTTGTAACAAGCGGGTATACCCGGGCAAACAGCCAAACTTACCTGCTGAGGTCCCAACCCCATTCTACTCTGACTTTAACCCAAGTGGACCCACTGCGCACGGTTTTTCGGTTAGGCGATTGATCGGACGAAAGCCCTGGGCGAGAAGCACACATTCACATCACACGAAAACCACCCACCCCTAGACCTTGAATGGATCTCTCACCCCTCAGCTCCTCTTGCGCACCTTCCCATATTTCACGGATTTAAATCTCTGCTATCACAGTGCGTTCGATAACGACTGCCTTGCGCAAATGAAATAAAAGGATACTTGGAAGATACCACTCGATGAGAGCGAACTGCCGATCCCTTGGGCGATGCGAAGCGGTAACATTCGCTACGAGGCAAGCTAAGCCAATGTAGAATAAATTAGATCTGGTGGTAGCTCCGGAGGTGCCGAGTTAGCTGTGTCCTGGAAAGACCAATTTTGTTCCCAACAACAGCCATTTAATAGCTACTTTTATTATGGCACTCCAACAAATCTTACTACTTCACAGTGCTCAAGGGATACCCCGCACATCTTACGATTTCTCGGCAATGCCAAAACGTGAGTCACTCCTACGGCTACGTTGTTACCTCTGTTGTTGGGTGGGGGGCCTTGTTGTCATTTGGGTGGAAACGGACAACACGCATCCAGGAAGACAGCCACAGCCCCAACAACGACAACAAAGAGAAGCACTCCCACATGTTCGATATTGGAGATGGAAACCACGAGAATAACTCTCGTGACCACTAGGTTTAACTTGGCTCAGTTCTACGCCAGTTGAGCATTAAGAATCATCAACAGAGGACCTATGATCATCGAAGGGCTTTAGGTTCCCTCATTCCATCTTTCGCGACGGCCAATTTTTAACTCGTGAATGGACCCTAGCAAGAGGATGGTGTGATTCTGTGGTAACTGTTTATGTAGTCCTGCTCTGGAGACATCGGGATTGCAGGCTCCGCTTGGAGGTTTTTCAGAATATCTCTTTTGGCCCCAGTAATCATGGGGTGTCACTCGGTTATTTCGCTGTAGAGTCTATAGTGATGCGTGATCGTTTGGATGGAGAAGCGGTAACCGTTAACAATCAAGATTATTAATTGGAAAAACCATATCGCTATGAATGACAAGGAAGATGTAGCCCAGCTGTGTAATGAAGTGGTTCAGACCTGCCATTACGACCAGAATCCCTCAGTATCCAAAGCAAGGAATCAAGAGAACCACCATCTTCAGAGAAACCCATACGAAGGACAGAAAGGACAACAGGAGAGAACACATACTAGTCCTAACTAGGACCTGGCTTGAAAGGAGGTAGAGGCCTGAGAGAAGCATTTGAGAGGAGATAGAAACCATGTACGAACAGAGCCCGTTGTCTTGCCATATTGGCTCTTCCCCAACCCAGACAGGCTGAAGCGCAATCATGAATCTGAGTTTAATCCTCTTGCTTAAAGCTCGCCTGAGCAGCGTGTCTAGAGGCTTGAATACCGGGTGGCCGAGAAAGGCAGTGAAAATTCTGTCCCTCTTTTAGCTCGCGCGAAGTACCAGTGTGCGGCATGAATGACTCTTGCACCGGAATCCAACCGCGAAACAACAGCAGTCATGATATAAATTGGTGGTAGTGGTAGTAAATTGATGGCGGATGACGGTAGACTGTGGTCGACGGCAGGGCGGCTAGTATGAGACATTTCTCTCAGGCGACGGTGGGGTCCTCGTCCTTCGTGGTGGGTTGCAGGGCAAGTTTGGAAACAGACCGGACGAGACGACATAAGGACGGAGAGACGGCCCCTTTGAGAACCTGGTTTGATCGGGGGACCAGTACAGTGCCCGGGAGGTCGGCTTATGATAAAGTCAGAGTGAAAGAAGGAAAGAAGCCCAGTCTGTAAATTTAGCTGTTTATACTCGCTCCGAGATTAAGAACTGGGACATCCATCACAACCAGCCACACCATCACAAAAGATTTTCTCTCCGCCGAAACCCCCAAACTCACCAAAAAAAATGCGTCAGGTATATAGTCATCAAGGTGGAAACTTATTTCATGGGTAGCATGTAGTTTTATTACTTTCAATTGCTTTTATTCTCATAGTTGTGGTTGTAGTTCTCGTTGTGGTTGTTAGGTGTTTTGCCGGTGACTCTGGTGAGGAGAATGGTTGAGGCAACTGCCCCAGTGCTTAATCTCGGCGCGAGTACTATACTCGCTTGTAAGTGGGACCATCGTTTTTGCTAAAATGCGGGGATGCCCCAATAATGGTTTTCTTTGCATACTCGAGTATGCGAGGCGGCCACTCAAGTCGTCACCTGCCGCACCATGCAATCTGCTGTGCCGAACGGAGGCACAGAGGGAGCACATCCAAAGGACACACCTCGCCTAGCCGTGTAGTTCTGCCATTAGAGCGCCAGCTTTAAGTAGATTGGATGTATGGCTAGGAACTGGGGCTACTGCCGCGGTCGAGGGAATCTGAAGCGTGATAGTCGCTCACAGGTGAGGCTAGAGCGCAAAGGCCGAGAACCCCATAGAAACCTTATAAGGTGGGGATTTTGAGTATGGGTATTCCCGTTATACATGGGCGCACTTCCCTGGGAATACTGTACGACCCCGGTGACAGAATTCGGGCCCTCCTACGGTGCCTCACACCAAAAATGGCTCATTTTAAACACTTAGATTATCCAAAAGCAATATAGAGTTAATGAAATCAAGATATAATATAGGCAATTGTGTAAACTTTCTAGGTAGAAATTATGAGGATTTTACCCCTCTTCCACGAGGCCTGAGAGCTTAGGATTGTAATTAGATGTGGCTGAAATGTATTGCTTATTATCCGAACCGCTCACAAACCATCAATGGCAACACACCCTCCTCCTCACCCCGCATTTTCAACACCTCTTAAGGATATTTCTCTAGATCAAATATTAATTTCTACTATGTATTCTACAATTTATATACTACGTTTTATATATTTTCTTTTTCCATTTTCATGACAGTGGGGTTGGTGGGGGAGCGCTGTTGTCATGGCTGAAGTTTTTCCTGTTCGTTGATGTGTGGTTGAGGCACAATACCTTTTCATGGGAAACTCATACAAAACAGAAGTGTCTTTTGCCCACTATCATTATTCCTTGTATTGCACCATGGGCATTAACTAACAGAGCTTGTCACATACAGGTGATAATATTTAGATGGCTCTAAAGACGCTGAGGATTGGTTTTTTTTCCGCAAAGAAACATGGCCGCTATCTTATGAGATGAAATGCTCATTTTTGGTGTAAAATGGGGGGGGGCACGAATCTCGCCGCTAATAACATACCTGTAACTCAGTGGTAGGATATCCCTGAGATTGTGAGGCAAGCACTATCCTGCGTATCGAGGGAGAATGTCCTAGGAAAAGAGAGCTGCCGCATTTGGGACTCGTGCACTGTCTGATTCATCCCCGCTACCAGTTGCTGAGTTCTTAAATACCGCGAACTTGCCTCACAATACCCACTATCCTCAACTCTGTTCGAGAACAACTTACCATCAAACGATATTGAAGCCAGTGCTACTTCAGCACCACACTCTGAAAACCACATCCGCACTTCCTTCAACCAGCTTCCATATCATGGTCCCGCTTCCACCCACTCAACTAAAGAGGTTTTCTTTCTTTCTTTAGGATGTCCTGTCATTTTTGTATGTGGTGATGATACTTTGTTTTACATTTGATTTTGAATTTATTTATTTACCCCGCCAGCTATGACCGAGTGACACCCTATGATTAGACGGGCCAAAAATGATATCTGGAAAACTCCAAGGAGAACCTCGATACTTTAAAGTACGGCTATATAAACAGTTGCTACAGAAACACACTATCCTCCCACTAGGAAGCTGTTTATTAGATAAAGTCTGACTGTCGTGAAAGATGGAATGAGAGAATCCAAAGCCCTTCAATCATCGTAAGCCCTCTGCTGATGGTTCCTAACCTTCAGCTAGCCCGGAACCGAGCCAGACTAAACCTGACGCTCACGAGAGCTATTCTTGTCGTTCCCTTCTTCTGTATTGGACCTGTGGGAATGCTTATCTTTGTTATTTTTGCCGCGGCTGGGACTGTCTTCCTAGAGGCGGATGTTGCTCGTTTCGGCTCAAATTATAACAAAGCTACCACACCTAGCAATAGAGGTGACAGGGTAGAGTTAGTAACGACTCATGTTTTGGCATTATCGAGAAATCGTAGGGTGGGAGGGGGGTATCCTTTGGGCGGTGTGAACCAGTAAAATTCGGTGCCAGGCCCCAAACCAAGGGTCCCTATCTAATGGTTGTCACAAGGAGAAAATTGAACTTTTCAGGAGACAGCTGACCCGGCGCCTCTGGAGTTACTAGATTCACGATCCACGGCAGGACTCAATTTGTTCTGCATCCGGCCTACCGTGCCCGGCGGGTAATTTCACCTCTCCACACCGCCCAAGGGTTTGGCAGTTCGATCTGATTAGTTGGTCTCTTCCTAGTATCCTTTTGTTTCGTTCGCGCCAGGAAGTCGCTAGGGAGAGTTTCTCTCTTATAGAGATGTATTGGAGGAGGATGGCTGAAAGCACTCAGCCTTCGTATTTAATGAGTTAACTATACCCGAGCAGTCAGATGCTTCGGAGGGCTAATCCCGGAGGAGCAGTGTGTCTGCACACCTGGAGTAAATCAGAGCACTCGCGAAGGACGAAGTTGTGATTGGTGTCACAAGCAGCGTTCGCAAGCGGTTAGTCCGGTTAAGCTTGAGGTCTAGGGCGACTAGCCTGGGCTTTTTGAGGGGCTGGCCGGGCCGCACTGTGGGCTACAGTCCGGCTTTCAGGGCCTATCTGGCCGGGCCTAGCCGGACTGCAGATATCGGCAGGCGTTCGAGTGATAAGATGTGATTAAGATAAGATACGTAGACGAAACGCTAAGAGGAAAGGCCACAAAAGATTGGGATTATCATACCAATGCGCAACCAAGGAGGAAACTTCGGCTATGACAACAGTACTCCCCCACCAACCCACTATTGTGGAAACCAAAAAGAAATTAATAATTCAAATATATAGTACGATAGAATACTTAATCTATAGAGAGGTCAAGAAATATACATACGAAACGAATATAGAAAATTTCAACAACCCTGGTACCCGTGGAAGCATTAGGATCGCAGGGCTCCTCTTGGGGCTCCCTCAGATTTATTCTTTAGCCAACTGACCATGGGGTGTCACTCGGTCATTTCCTTGTAAAGTCTGCTGGAAATACTGTTAACAGTTTAATGGCCGCACTTCGTGTGGGAGATGCCCGCACCCTAAGACCAGAGCGGTACGCGTGCACCAGAGTCGGCGGAGTGACGCTCAAGCGATGAAAAGTTTTCACACCCCTGCTTTCCTTTCCTTCTTGTCTTTTCTCCCTTCGCTCCTTTCTTCCTGTTCACAACTTTCCTTATATTATTCCTTTCTATAAACCTACCACGATCAGTCGTGATCTTCATCCCGCTCAATACAAACTTTGTGTCTCCCTTTAAGCCGTTCCAATCTCCTACATGAAACCCTCACTGTCTACCATTCTCTCCGCATCGATTATTTTCAACCGAGTCCAATGCGCCCCCCATACTGGCTCTCCCTTAAAGGTAATATTACGCCCCACCCTAGGTATTCGTTCGGCCTTCGCGCTGGATGGGTTTATCAACACCATCCAACTCGGCAAACTGGAGCGCAATCACAGATCCGGATTCAACCCTTTACTTAAAGCTTGCTCGAGCAGCGTGTCTAGAGACTTGAAGAATACGAGGTGGCCGAGAAAGGCAGTGAAACCCTATCATTTTTGCAGTCCGCACGAAGTACCAGTGTGCAGCCCTAACGACTCCTGCACGAGACTCCAACCACAAAACAACAATGGTCATGATATAAATTTGTGGCAGCGATAGTAAACAGATAGCGGATTGGGTAAATAAATAAAATCAACACGGCGGGAGAAACATGGAGCATGAATCCTAAGATGAAAATAAAAACAAAGCGAGACTGTAAAATGGTGGGTTGGTGAAACCCGTTGCCAATTGGGCAA
>QOVD01009738.1:0-12909 GCA_003521225.1 Tuber microsphaerosporum
CTTCCAGGGCCTCCCCCATTTTGTTGCAGGGAGGCTCCATCAGATGAGGTCGGGTAAGAGCTACCTTGCGGGTCACCCCTCTTGGTACAACCACGACAACCCCACTTCGTGTCCTCTTTGTGGAAACGAGGTGGAAGATTTCCAACACGCCATCCTGTCCTGCCCTTCGAGATTGGAAGCGCGCTCCCTTTTCCTCCCACGGGATTTGTCGCTGGACCCCCGGTCCCCGTTGTGGGACTCCGCCTCTCTCCTTAAGGGCCTTGCCGGCTACGTCCTCTCCACCGCCACAGGTTTCCCCCCTGACATGCCCCCCTACAACGTCTCCCCACCACCAGTCGTCCCTTCCGCCACTCCCCCGGCGCCGCCCCAGAGAGGACCGCGACCGAAACTATTCTATTCCAGTAACCTCCTTGAGGGAATCTCCGATACCAGAGCTAGGGCTTTGTTGATATGCAACGCCCCGGTACTTCCTTAGTTTCGTAATGATTTGTTTTTGTTATAATTTTTCCTTGTTGGCTGTTAGTTTGGGCTTTTCGGCAGTATACTTGATTTTGTTACCTTTATCAGATGCGTATTTGTTCGACGCGTTGGAGGATTAGTTTTGTTTTAGGTTTTTGTTTGTATTTGGTTTTGTTGCGTGATTGTGGGTTTTGTTTTGGCCATATCTGATGATGCATGCTATTTCTTGTACCTTAAAACAACGAATATATGATATAAAAAAAAAAAAAAAAGAAAAAAAACCCGCCAGATAGTTACCGTCCTTTCCTAGCTTTGACGACTGGAGGACTCCCATCTCCGCCCGGCAATACGCCACCCAATTGCCACCGAACTATCTCCCTCTCAACTGGGCCACTCGACCGACTAGGTGTAGGAGACACCTTCCCCTTGACTCAATCGTCCACGAAACGTTTATGGCGCTCGACTCTCCCCCCTTCTTTCCTGTGATCAGGACCGACCTCCTGGAGTCGGTTGCCCATCTCCCAGATCCCCTGTTAATGTCCAAGGCCAACAAGCGCCTCAAAGTGCTCCTCAGACGTTCGCTCCTTTCCTCCTAGGGAACGAGCTTTGCCCCTCCCCCTTACTACGTATTTCCCCCCTCCCTCTCTCCTCACCCCTTCCAGGGTCTCCCCCGCTTTGTGGCGGGAAGGATACACCAGATGAGGGCCGGGAAGAGCTACCTCGCGGGACATCCATCATGGTACAACCACGACGACCCCACCCTGTGCCCCCACTGCGAGGCTGAGGTGGAAGATTTTCAACACGCCATTCTGTCCTGCCCTTCGAGATCGGAAGCGCGCTTCCTTTTCCTCCCAAGGGACTTGTCGCTGGACCCCCCGTCCCCTTTGTGGGACTCCACTTCTCTCCTGAAAGGTTTGGCCGGTTACGTCCTCTCGACTGCCACGGGCTTCCCCCCGGACATGCCCCCCTACTCGGTCCCACCACGGCCGATTGTCCCTTCCGTCACTCCACCGGCCCCGCCCGGCAGAGGCCCGCGCCCAAGGCTGTTTCCCTCCAGCAACCTCCTGGAAGGGATCACCAACATCAGAGCCAGGGCCTTGATGATATGCAATGCCCCGATTCTTCCTTAGTTATGTAATGTTTTACTGGTACGAGAGCGTTATTGTTTTTTCCTAGTTAACTGTGACTTGATAGTTTCGGCAGTATACTTGTTTTTGTTAAGTTTTTCAAATGCGTATGGATTCGACGCGATGGAGGAATAGTTTTTGGTTTTGGGTTTTTGTTTGTTTTGTTTTTTGTTGCGTGATTGTGGGTTTTGTTTTGGCCATATCTGTTGATGCATGTCATTTCTTGTACCTTAAAACAACGAATATATGATATAAAAAAAAAAAAAAAAAAAAGAAAGAAAAAACCGCCAGATAGATAGCCACGAACGATCTCCTCTCCACCTCCGGCGATTGAAATCTCAATACCATGAGATATCATCATCAACTCTATCCACCTCCCACTCCGCTCTTCTGATGGTCTCGTTGCCTAGGAGGGTGACGCGTCCTCATCCCTCTTGTTAGGGGTAGCTGAGAGTGGGACTATAATATCGAACTAAGCCTGAGTGGGTATCTTCAGAGATTTTGTCTAAGAAGGCTCGTGGGTAACTATCTCTCGTGAGACGTAATTTGGTATGAAAAAGATGATCGAGTAAGGTAAAGATTTATAGCGTGATAACTTTTTATATTGATAAGATCTCTTCTCCGGTGCTTGATGATTTCTTGTAGCAAGAGAGGCACTTCGATATTTATATTCCGCGTCTGAGTGTTCGCGGGCTAACTAATAACTACTAACTAAAAAGTGCGAACACTCTCTGACCCTGACAACTGTTCGACTACTTGCTTAGCATTATGAAGACTTACACTATCCATCTAATTGTGAGGGTGTGTCATTCTACTCAACGATAGGTGTGCAGAGTTCTCGTAACCCAATAGGTGCTAATGTTATAACTTTCTTCACCGAGCCATGTAAGGAGTGGCCAACTCCTTGGTCGTCAGACCATTCAATGCGTATGAGTTCTTAGACTCCATGCGCATCAGGTTTCGGGATGACTCTTGCTTGCAATCGCACCTATGGCTAATTGCGCGCAATGCCTCTCCCTTACTGACTAGCTCTGAGTGGGACCGTTGATCTCCACTATGCGTACTAGTGTCTATTTTCCTTATGGAAGGATTTCGCCTAAGCGTTCACTCTTTTGTTTCCTTAGCTCTCTTAACTTTGAAGGCCTATAACTTTATGCGACGTCGACCGATTTGGTTCGAACCACTTGCATAATTTTCGCTAGGTTCTCTTCTCATATATCCTGCGAACAGCATCCGGTCGGACGGACGGCCGCAACGTATATGGTGTTATTGCGAGTGGTCCCTGGAGGGACATTCTGGAATGCGAGTGCAACTACCACTGGTACGGCAACGAACATAGTGCTCCAACGTTGGGGCCGCAGGGGTATGATGGCCGTATTTTTGAGGTCTGTGCGCAGGGGTCTGTGCGCTTCGGAGGTCTGTGCGCTGGATTCCAGTATGTCATACATGGGCTTCCAATGTGCCTAACACGAGCTCCCTCCTTAAGGTTTTGCCTCGAATACCTTTTATATATATAACTAGATCCAATTCTATTCCAACTTCGTTTTTGAACTCAAAGTAGTAGGGTAAAAAACCTCATGCGTTTGCTTGTCCACATGAGGAAAACCTTTCCTAATTCATTCAACTTCGGCCAGTCCCGGCATATCCGGGTTCTGCCTATGAAAACTTTCCACCATCTCCCGAGCATTTGCTAACCCTTCCGGGGGTTCCCAAGTATTCTCGTCCTCCGCACATCCTTTTCATTTTACAAAATACCGAAGTTCCTTGAACGTTCGGTTAGGTCTTCTCACTTTTCTAGTGTAAGTGATTATCTCACTTTTAACTATTCTTTCCACTTCCCATTCGAGATCTCCCTCCACGTCCTCGGGTTCTCTAGGTGGTTGTTCCCTGGCCTCCCGTATTGAGGTCCGGTAGGGTTCCAGTAACGATATATGGAAAACGGGATGTATTTTCCATCGTGGGGAGATCTCGAATTTGAAGGCTCGGTTGCTCTTCTTAACCTCCAACACTTTGAATGGTCCGTGAAGCTTCGGGCTTAGTTTCTTTGTTGGTCGCTTAGTTCGTATGTTTTTTGCATTTAGCATTACTAAGTCCCCAACTTTAATGTCCGGCTGTTGTTTTGCTTTCCGGTCATAGTATCAGCCCATATCTTCACGAGTTTTTTCCAATGCCGTTTTGGCCTGTTGGTGTATATTCTGCATCCAGTGTGCATAGAGTTCTGCTCCTGGATTCTGAGCTTCCCGTTCCTTCATACATTCCGTTTGTGGGTGAAATCCATAGTTTGCGTAGAAGGTGGATAACCCATGGGCGGTTGTAGTGGAGTTGTTGTACACATGTTCCGCTAGTGGTAACAGCTGATACCAATCGTTCTGATCGTAGTTGACGAAGTTCCGTAAGTAAGCTTCCAGGGTTTGGTTGGTTCTTTAGGTTTGTCCGTCAGTTTGGGGGTGGTATGCTGTTGACATTTTGCATTTGATGCCTAGCGATTTGCACAGAGATTCCCAAAATTCCCCCGAGAATTTAGCATCGATATCTGATATTATCTCGGTGGGGAGTCCGTGAAGTTTCCAAACTTCTCGCAAGAAGGTGTCTGCCACCTCTTTGGCTGTAGCATTTTCTCCTAAGCCTATGAAGTGGGCCATCTTGGTAAATCGATCTACCACTACCATGATTTGCGTGTGTCCCTGGGAATCTGGTAAGTGGGTGATGAAGTCGGTGGAGATAGATGTCCAAGCCGCATAAGGGACTTGCGGTGGTTGTAGTAACCCGTACTTTGCGTCTCGTGGTGATTTATTGTGTTGACATTCGTCGCACGACCTTACGTAGTCATTTATCCACGGCGTGAGCCCTTTCCAATAGAAGTCTCGGGTGACAATTTCAATTGTCTTTTCCTGTCCGAAATGGCCAGCGACCTGTGAGTCATGGCATCCTTTGGCGATTTTAGTCAGTAGGGCTTCGTCGTTTGGGATATACAAGAGATTCTTGTACTAGAGTAATCATTGCTTCCTTTGCCAGTTCTTTGGCGGTTCCCTTTCTTCGGCCTCTAACTTGTCCAACTCATTGTGCCTTTCCTTCCACTCTTCGTCTCTTTCTCCCGCTGCTAGAACATCTGCGATAAAGTCTGTGTTAAACGTTGTCATTTCCACTTGGGATAGTATAGCATTTGACATCATAACATGTTCCTGAGTTAACCTCGTGTGGTTTCCCATGTCTTCGACATCGAAGTATTCATTGTTTTCCTTATTAGCTTGTTGGAAACATATCATGGGTGGCGAGTCTGATACTTGTATCGTTCGCTTAGGAGAAAGATCGGTACTTCCGAATCCCTTGTCCGACCGTTCTGTTTCCTGGAGATTGTCTACTTCCATTATGTCTGATGTGTCAATCTTCTCAATTATGATTTGCGCTATTCGGTCTCCTGGTTGAATCCGGCAATCAGCCTTGCTATGGTCAACCATAATGACTTTTACCTCTCCTGTGTAGTCGGCGTCCACCACGCCTCCGTTTATTGCAATGCCCTTCTTGCTTGCTAGTCCACTTCGGGGTGCTATCCTTGCATAAGTTCCTATGAGCAACCCAACAGCAATTCCCCTTTCCGCTAACACCTGGCCTTGGGCCGGTATTGTGAATTCGTTTATAGCATACAGGTCATGGCCTGCCGCTAGCCTTGAACCTTTAGTTGGGAGTACAGCATTTGTAGAGAGTCGTTTTATCCGGTTCACATTCCGGTTTAGTTGTTCCATCCCTGAAACATATCCTTCGTCTTCGTCTTCTGCGTGAATGAGAGCCAACTCGAAGTGAACGGGTTTTAAAATTGACTGTTCGCTGTGCTTAGCTCCCTTCTCAGGACGGTACTCCGGCCGTCGGCTGAGTGCATCTGGCTTCCCTCCTCTTGTTCCAGATCGGTAAATAATTTTAAAATTATAATCCGCCAGCCTCTGTGCCCACCGTATCTGTCTCTGACTCCAGACTTTGGTAGTTAGGAAGTTTTGCAGATTCTGATGGTCAGTGTATACTGTTATAGGTTTATCTGATCCTATTAAGTAGTGGCGCCATTCTTTGAATGCTTCTAGGATGGCGAGCAATTCCTTATCGTGGATTTCGTAGTTGCGCTCTGCATCGTTTAGTTTCCTGGAATGAAAAGCCACAGGGTGTAGTCTTTTCTCCTTCAACTGCGACAAAACACAACCGAGAGCAAAGTCGCTTGCATCTGTTTCTACTACCGATTCCCTGTCCGGATACAAGTACTCTAGGATAGGTGCTGTTGCGAACCGTTTCTTGAGTTCTTCGAAAACGGCGTCCTGTTTTGGTCCCCAAAAGAATTTACTTTTTTCTCCTTTTAGCGTTTCCGTGATAGGCATACAGATTTTTGAGAAATCCTTGAAGAATCTCCGATAAAAGTTGGCAAATCCAATAAATATCTGGACTTCCTTAACCGACCTCGGTGGCTTCCAGTTCCTAATTGATTCCACCTTGCGCTCACTCATTGTAACGCCATTGGTTGCGACGATGTAGCCTAGGAATTCTACCGACTCCACGTGAAAGACTGATTTTGTGATTGATATTGCCAATCGGTGCTCCTGTAGTTTATCCAGGACTTTTCTTACTAGTTCCTCATATTCTTCCATCGTCTTGGAAAGGATTAGAATTTCGTCTAAGTAAACTACTACTCCATGATCGAGAAATTCTCGAAGGTTTTTGTTCATCATGGCCTGGAAGGTTGCAGGTGCATTGACCAGTCCGAAAGGCATTACCTTATATTCAAAATGCCCATATCTGGTTCGAAACGCCGTTTTCCATTCATCCCCTTCGCGTATTCTCAGCAGGTGGTAACTGTCTTTTGGATCCAACTTGGTGAATATCTTTGCACCTGCCACTCGATCTTTTAGTTCTCCCATTAATGATAGGGGGTACTTATTTAGGATCGTTAATTTATTAAGGTTTCGATAATCCACAGAGAGACGTAGTTTCCCATCTGGTTTCAGAACAAAAAGGATTAGTGCACCTGCTGGAGACTGACTGTTGGCGATCTTTCCCTGCTTTAGCATCTCTTTTAGGTATTTGTCTAACAAGTCTAACTGATATGCCGACATGGGATAAATGGGTCCCCAGGGTGGTTCAGCGCCTGGTTTGAGATCAATCGCATGATCGAATGTTCGTCGGCCTGCTAAAGTTTCTGCCGTTGAGGTGAGGAATAGCTCCTTGTATTTCTCATAGGGTTGTGGTAGCAAGTCCAAGAGTACTTGGTTGGGATCGTCCACTTGCTTTATTCTCCCACAGTATTGGGCTTCCTCATCGTAAGTTACGGTTTCGTCTCATTCAAACATTCCTCCTATTCCTTCATCTTTGACATGTCCTTGACAACAATGCTCGTTGAATGCCCACTTCTTTGGGTCTGCAATATTTGCAATAGGGTGTTCCTTATGCCACCATCCGAACGGGTTGATTAAGTCGTATTTGCCTGCCGCTGCTACCTCGCAAGATATATCTGAGCGGTGGCCATTATTTCCTATTTCCAGGAGTATCGGATGAGTAAGGTGTTTTCCGCCTGAGGGGTTAATTTCCCCATCAAAGGCTAGAATAGGTAGTGTGTTCTGACGTGTTTCGTATGGAATATTGAAGTGTTCAACTAAATCTTTGTTGATTAAAAATATGTTTGATCCTGAGTCCAGAAGTACTCGGATGCGTATTCGTTTTCCTGCAGCTTCGATATATGCTGTCCCTTCCGGGCAGTTATAATGTGCGGGTTTGGGAATTTGGAATTGTATATGTTTGCCCATAGGCAACGTGGCCATGTTTTTTCGTTTCGTCATCATAGTCTAGCGTAGGTATTTGGGGTTTGTTACCACGCCTGCGTAGTTTCGACTCTTAAAGTCTTCTCAGACAAACTAAAACATGTCAATAGCTCTGTTACTGGGCAGCCCACTACTAGCGGTCTGTACTTCTTGCCGAAGAATTCCCATAACCCTCCGGACTGCCAGGGTATTTACCAGCTCGCCTATCCAACCTCTAATGGTCTCGAGCTGTTTATTACCTCAGGGAGTATTTCCGGATCCTGGGCATCTTAGTCCTAACATTCAGCCGGACCCTGTATCGGTTGGACAACGTAGTGATGCTTCGACGCATGTACCCTGTCACTCACCTCATAGGTCTGGGTGGATGTACTTCGGGGCTGATCTGAAAATTTGGTTTCCTGTTCTCCCAATCACCGTTGGTTTGAACTCCTTTTTGGGGGTTTCCTCGTTGGACTGATCGTACTAAGGGGTTTTTTCCTTATCGTCATCCTAACTCTTTTTCTTCTTCTGGGTACTAGTTAATCCTTTCCCCAGGTCGCTCCGCTTTGTTCTCGTAGGCCTTCTGTGTTACGCCCGATTACTATTCATGTAGTCTCTCATGATTTTTGATTTTGATTTCGGAGGGAGGGCTTCCTCCGAGTACCCGATTGCCGTCGCCATCGGTGCCGTGAGTAACTTAAGTTATCTCCATATCGCTGAAGTCTCATGCCATTGGTCGCTCTATCTGGTTGACCCTGGGTACTTCATCCTCTGCTGGTTGCTGACGTAGAGCCGCAGATTGTCTTGGTTGGAAAGGAGTCGATGGGCCGGCTTTCCATTGCCACGACTTCGGATAGGGGGCTTTTTTATGATAAGGTTTTTTGGATTCTATTGCCGAAATCTGAATTGATTTTCGGCATTCAGCCCATTTGTGGTTATTCATTCCACAACGGGTGCACTGTTGGTTGTCTTTTCGGGCTTGGATAACCTGTTCTTTGATGTCGCCATGCGCTGTTTTCCAATCCGTATGCTCCACTTTTCTCTTAGTGGTAGTTCCCTTGTTTTTTCTTTCCGCCTCCTTTTTGGCTTTGTACTCTGCCTTTTCCTCAGCGGTGTATGTTTTTCGTTGCTTCTTAGGTTTGGAAGTTTTCTCTTCCCTTTTCCTTTTTCCACCAGAATCGCCCTTAGTTGCGGTAGGATGGTCATGTCGTAGTGCGACTTGCTCTAAAAAAGTCTCCTCACGCCTCGTGACTTCTCTTATTGCTGCCATCCAATCACTATCCCTGGCGTATTCTTCAGTGGATAATCGTCGTAACGCTTCTCTTGGGAGCCGTCGTTCGATCATCTGGCGCCACGCGATCCCACTCATGTGTACATGACTGTTTAAGTTCTCCATATCTAGGAGATACTTATCTACGTTATTTTTATATTGGACCTTTTCCATTAGTGCCAGTGCTCTTTCACCCTCATGGGTTAGTGCAAAACGGGTAACGCATGGATTCCTGAATGCTTCCCAATACTCATATCCTTCCACCTTGAGGTGACCCATTTCTCCCGTTATCTTCTTCCTATAGGTTATGGCGAACGCCGACACGTCTTCCCCTTCCATTCTTCCTAAGGCGTACTTAATACGTTCCTTCTCAGTTTCCCACTGGTGTGGATTTCTTTTGAAGTAGTCCTCGCATTGTAGTAACCAAAGTTTAACGTCTTGGTGTTTGAGGTTCTTAAAGGTTGGGAGTGCGTCTGCTTGTTTTTTACCACTATGCGCAATGGCCATTCCTATTGCTTTAGCTAACAGGGCTACCTGCGGATCAGTTGGGTTGCCTTGTTCGGGTCTCCAGGATGGTCCGCCGTTTCCCCTGTTTCCACCTTGCTCATCATCGGAGTCCTGGTCACTTGGGTAAGAGTCGTTTCCGCCTGGTGGTTGCCTAGGTGGTCCTTGATTACCACCATAGTCTCTTGGGTTTGTGGGGTATTCTTCTGGTTGTTTCCCCTTGTTTTGCCTAGTCGGGTTTTGCCTTTCCTGCATCCAGCGCTGCATTCTATCTGGTGCTTCCGCTACTTGCGGAGCCGCTGGGGCTGGTTGGGCAGGGACCGTGGTTGTTGGAGTTGGCTGGAGATTTGCTAACAATCTCATCACCTGTTCCATTTGTGCGGTCTGGGTATTTGCGAAGGTTTTTTGTGCTTCGGCTTGGTCGGATACTACTTTTTGGAGTATCGCTATATCTTGCGTATGTTGAGCTTTGAGTTTTAATACTTCTTGCTCCAGTATAGAATCTCGTGTTGCCGAAGCTTCGCCCTGTTCTTCAATGTTAACATGAAGTTGAGAACTTACTGCTTCATGGCGACTTTGTCGCTCATTAGCTGTTTTTATTTCTTGAGCCATCCTGGCTAACTCCTCTTGTCTCGTGTAGGTAGCATTTTCTACTGCTATAATGAGTCCTTCGAATGCCGCAGTTTTCTCCGCATCCAATTGCTTTCCGTCTGCCACCTTTTTCCTAGTGTCGTCCATTTCCGACACTAATCCTTGTACTGTCTCAGCAAGGTCGCCAATTTTTACCGGATTGGTAGTAATTCGTCCGTCTAAGTGTTGTGCAGCCTTTGCCGCTCGTTCCATAAGACTGCGTAGGTAGGCGTCGGTGTTGCTTGGTCTCGGGGATCCTTGTCTTCTCCCAGGTCCTGAGGCCGCTATTTTGGCCCCAATCCCTCTTGGTGCGGGATAGGGGGATCCCGTTCGTCTTTGTGCGATGTCTGAGTGTATTGGGGCATCAGTGCTGGAATGAATGGAAGCACCTGATGCTTCTGTGATACGTTCCATGGGACTTGGCGGGTCTCCGCCTGACGTATCCATGGGTTCTCCGCCCATAATGAGAGGTCTTGATGGGAAGGACATTTTGATATGTCAAGAAGGAATTCTTTTGCTCGTGCAGAAAAGGTAATTTGAGGTGAGCCTTGGTAACAAGGAGAACTATCAATATAGTGTTAGGGGTAGCTGATAGTGGGACTATAATATCAAACTAAGCCTGAGTGGGTATCTTCGGAGATTTTGTCAAAGAAGGATCGTGGGTAACTATCTCTCGTGAGACGTAATTTGGTATAAAAAGATGATCGAGTAAGGTAAAGATTTATAACGTGATAACTTTTTATATTGATAAGATCTCTTCTCCGGTGCTTGATGATTTCTTGTAGCAAGGGAGGTACTTCGATATTTATATTCCGCGTCTGAGTGTTCGCGGGCTAACTAATAACTACTAACTAAAAAGTGCGAACACTCTCTGACCCTGACAACTGTTCGACTACTTGCTTAGCATTATGAAGACATACACTATCCATCTAATCGTGAGGGTGTGTCATTCGCCTCAACGATAGGTGTGCAGAGTTCTCGTAACCCAATAGGTGCTAGTGTTATAACTTTCTTTACCGAGCCATGTAAGGAGTGGCCAAATCCTTGGTTGTCAGACCATTCAATGCGTATGAGTTCTTAGGCTGCATGCGCATCAGGTTTCAGGATGACTCTTGCTTGCAATCGCACCTATGGTTAATTGCGCGCAATATCTCTCCCTTACTGACTAGCTCTGAGTGGGACCGTTGATCTCCACTATGCGTACTAGTGTCTATTTTCCTTATGGAAGGATTTCGCCTAAGCGTTCACTCTTTTGTTTCCTTAGCTCTCTTAACTTTGAAGGCCTATAACTTTATGCGACGTCGACCGATTTGGTTCGAACCACTTGCATAATTTTCGCTAGGTTCTCTTCTCATATATCCTGCGAACAGCATCCGGTCGGACGGACGGCCGCAACGTATATGGTGTTATTGCGAGTGGTCCCTGGAGGGACATTCTGGAATGCGAGTGCAACTACCACTGGTGCGGCAATGAACGTAGTGCTCCAATGTTGGGGCCGCAGGGGTATGATGGCCGTATTTTTGAGGTCTGTGCGCAGGGGTCTGTGCGCTTCGGAGGTCTGTGCGCTGGATTCCAGTATTTCATACATGGGCTTCCAATGTGCCTAACACCTCTCCCCTCTGTTCCCCTCCTGATGGCATTGCTCTCGGGCAGTCTTTGTCTACGGGGTTCACGGTTACTCTCCCTCCCCTTCCCTGCTTTCGCTTCGCTGCCCTCGCTTAGCGTCTGCACACGGTCGGCAACCTCTTTCTCGTCAATGGCCTTCTGCAGTTTCGGGTTATCGGTGAAGTAGTGGCCCCGGTGGCTCTGCTCCCTGGTATCGCACTTTCTCCTGGGAAGTCTGTTTGGTACGGTCGGCATCGTCGGAAAACCGTGATCTCGTTTCGGTCAGTCGGTCTCGCACTTCTTGATTGGGTCTACCCCTCCGTTCTCCTCCTTCTTGGTCGTTCGTCCCGTGGCTCGGTTACAGCCTCCCCCTCGTCTGTCGGCCGCCTTACCGTTGTCAGCTCCTCCTCGTCCGGCTGGCACCCTACTGCCATCGTCATCATCTCGGTTGTGTTCCGGAGGGTTAGTTTGCATCCTCTTACGCCACACGGCCCTGATTTTCTTCAATTGCGTCGTTCCTTCCACGGTCTATCTATAGCCCTTCCCCGCGGCTTCGCTACGGCGTTCACCAATTTCTAGAGCATTTAGGGGACAGGCCCCCCAAGGGGGGAAAGCTGGTGGGGTATGTTGGTTGGGACAGTAGTACACTTTTGGGTTTCTCGGTTAAGGGTCTCACTGTCGTTTGGTTTCTTACTTTCTGCTTGTCTGTGGAGGTCTTGTCGGAGCTCAGGCCTTTGTTTGCTTTCTGTAGTTTTCTACCCATAGTACCGGACTTGTATGTGGGTTTCCGCTCTTGTCGGGCAGGGTCAGAGGGTTTTTAGCAGAGGGGGGGCACGGGATGGACTGTGAGTTTGGAAGCGCACCGGGTCTTTGGGGTCATAGCTGATGCTGCACATCCTTTTTGTTCCGTAGCGGGTCTTTGTACTGTAAGCCTTTAAACGAAATATAAGAGTGATAAAAAAAAAAAAAAAAAAAAAAAAAACTGCCAGATAGTTAGCACGAACGATCCCCTCTCCACCTCCGGCGATTGAAATCTCAACACCATGAGAAATCATCGTCAACTCAATCCACCTCCTTCTCCTCTCTTTTGATGGCCTCGCTGCCTAGGACGGTGACGCGTCATCATCCCTCTCCCCTCTGTTCCCCTTCTGATAGCATTGCTCTCGGGCGGTCGGCATCGTCGAAAACTGTGATCTCGTTTCGGTCGGTCCGTCTCGCACTTCTTGATTGGGTCTACCCCTCCGTCCTCTCCTCCTCTCGGTCGTTCGTCCCCTGGCTCGGTTACAGCCTCCCTCTCGTCCGCCTGCCGCCTCACCATGGTCGGCTCCCCCTCGTCCGGCTGGCACCCTACTGCCAACATCATTTTCTCGGTTGTGTTCCGGAGGGTTAGTTTGTATCCTCTTATGCTACATGGTCCTGGGTTTCTTCAATTGCGTCGTTCCTTCCACGGTCTATCTATAGCCCTTCCCCGCAGCTTCACTTCGGCGTTCACCAATTTCTGGGACGTTCAGGGGACAGGCCCCGCGAGGGGGGAAAGCTG
>QOVD01009740.1:0-27369 GCA_003521225.1 Tuber microsphaerosporum
AGGCAGAGGTGCGGAGCGACTATGTAGCCTATAGGCAATGGGTTAGGCGATATGGGTGACGACAGGGCCGAGACGGTAGTGATGGGGGTATACGGGGAGCAGCCAGGGCCTACAAGAGATACCCGTCCTTAGTCAGGACGGTAGGTACCCACAGGTGATGGTAGGTACCTACAGGTGACGGCAGGTGCCTACAGGTGACGCCCGTCCTTACTCAGGACGGTAGGTACCTACCGGAAGTTACCATTTCCAAAAAGACTGCAGGGCCCGGCCGTCAACCTACAGGACTACGGTGTTTACAAAAGACGGACGCCGTGCCCGGCCGTCCTTACCCACCCTGCCCGGGACGGACGGGACTATAGGACGCCAGGGCCCTGGCGTCCGGACGGGACGGTTGGGAACACTGACATTGGGAGGAGGGGTTTTGTATCACAAACAATTCCGTCGAGGGACTCTGTCATTGACTGCGATGCGCTATGTTCCCACAGCACTGTACTGTACACTCGTGTCTAATAAGTTCTTGTATAGTTCCTGCCATTTAAAAAGGGGACTAGATTTTCAGCTGTTTTCAAATCCTTAAGGCAACACAACTAGAAACATAATTGTAGAAAAAAAACCTGTTTCTGAAAGACAAGATAAAGGAGAATAGAAAACAGGTTTGTTTTCTGCAATTTTATTTGTGGTTGTGTTGCCTTGGGGATTTGAAAAGTTGGATTTTTGGTGGGAAAAACAAAAAGGTGTTACATTCAGCCACACTTAGTTATCTTAGTCAGCAGGAAATTATTTTCTAAAAAAGAAGTTTTCTGTTTTGTGATTACAAAAATCTGACAAATATATAGAAATAAAACCACAAACCTAGGATGATGTTAAATAGTTCTGAGATTTATTAGTCAATGTTGTTCTAATTATTCAAGTTTAATAGATTGTAATTAATAAATTCAATAAATGAATTCTTTCTCTCTTTAATATCTACCTATTGTTGCAAAGTATTTATAAATATATATTTTTCCCTAGGTAGATTCATATTATCATACAAGTTAATTGGTGAATTACAACCTAATACCTCTTACCTAATGTGCTAAAGAAATGATAGTACACTGAAAAGGATGTCTTGGCAATAAAATTAGCACTACCACATGTAACACACTTTACACAGCCAGGATCCCTTTTTGAATAGCAGGAACCATACGGTTCATGACAACGGCAATCAAGCCATACCACCCCTTTCATGTTGAGGTTTTCACCCCATCAATTGATTAATAACATTAATGGCATGGTTGTAAATTGATTTATACCTTATAAAGAAGGAGACTGTAGGATTTTTAAGCTGGGAATTAATAAATGAATATTTGATTTGAAGCAATACAATATATGTAGGGTTTAAGGTTAATTTAAGAGTAAAAATAAGGAATAATCTTTTAGTTCTAGCAACACCAGATTTGATTCCTAGTACCTGTATATTAAATATATCCTGAAGACACTGTAGGAGTATTGATTTCCATATATATCTTGTTTAGAGCATCTTGGACAGTACTATAAATAGCTATATTGTAGAGTGTATTTAAAAAGAAGCAGAATATTGATTCTGAAACACAAATCCTGTAAATAGCTAATAAAACATGTATTAATAGATTGAATGGCTTCTGGTGAGTATAAATATAGGAACTAGGACTTTGTTTCTGCTTCTGATAGATTGTTAAAGATTAATATATGAAGTAACAATCTTTTTGTTAAAATACAACAATATATATAATGGTTTAGGATTTAAAGAAAATACTTAAAAATATGTTGACACCAAAGAATAGCAGAGAATATCTGTAACGGGTACAGGTACCTGAGTTACTATGTTTTATGTTTGGTTTTGAGTATCATTTGATACTCAGTATGTTTTATGTTTGGTATTGAGTATCGTTTGATACTCACTATGTGCTAGGTTTGATACCTAAGGAGTTTCAAGGCTGCCACTTTCAGAGCCTTATTGTTATGTTTTAAGCAAGGCATGAGATTGCCTGACAACTGGAAGTGTATTTAAGACCTGCTATTCTCTGGACATAGAGAAGGCAGACTTCAACAGACAGAGTTTTCAATATACTTGGTTGAACAGTTACTTCTTGAGTTCACTTCGAGAATCTTCAGTATTCAATTGGGTTTACCAAACAGCTACTATCAGGAACTACTCGAGTAGTTGCGATATAGTAAGAAGTTTGTTATAACAACTTAGTGTAAGCCTCCGGTACATAGTCACATTAGATACTACTCTTTGGTATAAAGACTGCATCGTTACCTTATCGATATACGGCACCACCCTGTGGGGCCATTACATTTTTTTAACTTCAACAAGTTATAAAGATTTCACAGTCTCAGGATCCAAGTAGGGGCAAGGCCTCTAAACGAGCAGGAAAGAGACCGGCCAGAAATAGCCAAGGACAATTCATCAAAGCCTCAAAAGAACAGTTCAAGATTGACGAAGCTGCCAGTCAGCTATCCAGGGACGAAGCAGGGCAAGTCCTAGCGGAATCATCACAGGAACTCGAAAAGGCAAAAACACCAATCCCAGGCGGGTTTCCAGAATCACCCAAAAAGGATACTCCAGCACAAGCTACACCAGGGAACGAGCCTGACGATTCAGACAGCAGTAGCGATTCAGACAAGATGTCGGAAAGCGCAGGTCCTAGTAATAGGCCAGCAAGTCCCATGCCTAGCCCAGCAACAACAGCCAAGCTAAGCATCAAGGTACCAACACCAAGGAAGTTTACAGCTGAAGGGAACAACCTCAAGCCAGAAGGATTCAATAGATGGTACATGTAACGGCCTCATGGGGTGGTGCCGTATGTTGATAGGATAACGATACAGTTTCTAAACCAAAATGCGGTATCCAACGAGACTAAGTGCCGGAGGCTTAGACAAAATTGTTGTAACAAACCTCTTACTATATCGCAACTACTAAGTAGTTCCTAATAGTAGGCGTTTGGTAAACCTAAGTGAAATACTAAGATTTTCGGAGCGAACTGAAGAAGTAACTGTTCACCCAAGTATATTGAAAACTCGGTCTGTTGAAGTCTGCCTCCTCTAAGTCTGGAAAATAGCAGGTCTTAATTACACTTGTCAGGCAATCCCGTGCGTTGCTAACAATAATAATAAGGCTCCGAAAGTGGCAGTCTTGAAACTCCTTAGGTATCAAACCTAAATATACTAAGTATCAAACGATTCTTGAAACCAAACATAAAACATACTGAGTATCAAACGATACTTGAAACCCAAAATAAAACATACTGAGTATCAAACGATACTCAAAACCAAACATAAAACATACTCAGTATCAAACGAGACTCGAAACCAAACATAAAACATACTGAGTATCAAACGATACTCGAAACCAAGTATAAAACATAGTAACTCAGGTACTGGTACCGGTTAGACCTCGAAAACAAAATAAAGCCCTTATTTCCAAACATAAATAACTCAAACATTATTCCTCACTATCGTAATCAGTATCCAAATGTGGTTCCCAAAACCCTTTGTCTACCGCAGGTTCAATAACATGAGATTCAAAACCATCCTTAATAGGAGAAAAACTAACCATAATATACCCAGAAAAAACAATAGGAAATTCATCTCCTGGCATGTTTTCAGTCCACCATGCTTGCACCATCTCCATCGAGTTTTCTAGTCCTTCGATAGGTTCCCAAGAGTTCTCGCTTGCTGGATGTCCAATCGATTTGACCAAGAATTGGTCTCGTCCATCCCTCTGCCTATGATCCAATATCGTTTCCACTTACCATTCCTCTGCTTCGATGATGAGTATAGGCGCTGGTTTAGCATTGGACATGCCCGGAAATCATTGGTTGTCATTAGAGTGGTAGGCTTTGATGACTGAACTATGGAATACTCCCTTCAGCCTGCGGTACATCCTTGAATCCATACCAACTGTATAGTTCTGTGTATGTTCATCGAACCCCAGTACCGTAAAGGGTCCTCGCCATCGTGGTTGGAGTTTCCTTGACCTTCCCCATTCCGTCACAAATTGGTCTCCAAACACCATGATAATTCCTCCTACCTCCACTGGCTTATGCTCTTTTCTCCTCTGAGCTGCTACCCTGGCGGACCTCGCCCTTGCCAACCTCATTGCCTGGTAGGCCGCATTTCTGATCCTCTGGTGTCTTTTGTAGTAATAGTCAGAGGCAGGTACTGCAGAAGGGTAGGTTCGGTAGGTATCAAGTAAAGGATAATCTCATCCATATACCGCTTTATATGGTGACATGTTAATAGTATCGGAGTGTCCAGCGTTAGAATATGCTGGTACTTCAGGAAGGGAGGAGAGCCAGTTGGTTTGGCGGTTGTTGATAACGTTTCTCAGGGCAGTTTTAAGTTCCTTGATTTTCTGTTCAGCTTGCCCATTGGTTTGGTGGTGGCCGGGCACAGCCATGAGGTGTTCAACTTGCATGGTCTTGAGGGTCTACTTCCAGAACTTGGAAGTGAATCGTGGGTCAGCATCACAGAAAATCGAGGTCTGTACTCCATGTGGAGTAAAAATCTAGTGCCGGAGTGGTTCCATGGTGGTTATTGCAGTAGCGTTAACTGAGGTTGGGATTAGCCAGCTATATCCCACTGCTCTATCCACTACCACTAGTACCGAGTCCTTTTCCTTTAGCCTAGTAAAAGGTCTCATGAAATCGATAGCATAACTCGAAAAAATCTTGGAGGGGAAAGGGAGGGTAAGTGCTTCACCCTCACGCCGGGTATTGCGTTCCTTATTTGCCTGGCAATGCTCGCATTGCCTGACAAAATCCGTAAAATCTTTCCTCATTTCAGGCTAGTAGATATATTCAGTAGCATATCGTAGGTTGCGGTCTGCACTGTGCTGTCCCTTGTTGTTTATTTCACTAATCATTAGTTCCCTAAGTGTTTCTCCATTGACCCCATGTCCTCTTGGTATGTAGAGGCAGTCCTCCCGGGCCCCTCCTCGAGTGGTGGCATAGAGTAGTCCATTACAGATGCGGTAGTGTTACATCTTTCCTCCTCGGGAGGTGTGGTTGGAGTCCTGAGCCAACAGGTATACTGGATCATTCCTGTATTCTTTAATCATCTGTTCCCGCCAGATGGATTCCATATCGTTCACAGCCTGTGTGATATCCCTTTCATCCACCACCCTCTGGCATCTCGAGATCACATCTTCTTCTTCCTCAGGTATATTGTTGTATACCTCATAGACGTTTCGCTCCCGGTGGGGTAGCCTAGCTGGCTCAACGACAGGAACAATATTATAGCTTGCTAATGGCTCTCGAGAGAGGGGCTTGGTAGTAGGAGATCTTCGGGCCAGATGCTCTGGGCAGTCAGGGCTTTCGAATGGAATACCGGTAGTTGAGCAACCAAGGGCTTCGTGTAATCGTTTCTGAATCTTTGATAGGTGCAGCCTGGGTCGAGATGAGATGATATTTTCAGGTTCAGTATCCATGTCCGCATCCTTATCGATGGTGGGAACAGTAGCTGGCTGGCTGCTGCCTGGGAAACCGCTATAAGTCTTGGTAGGTGGCTTTTGTTCCTCGTGATCAGGACATGCTGGTATATCGCAGAATGACCAGTGCATGGCTGAATGATCTATTTCTTCCTGGCTCCTGTTGCTGCCGATACTCCTATAATCATCCCAATCATTAATAGGAGTGAATTCTGAGTAGTCTTTGAATTCACATTCACTGCCACAGCTATCATGGTCATGAATGTACTGAACCGGTAGGCTCTCATATCGAGACATCTTGCTCGATAGGTATTATGTGTAAAGGGCAATAGGTTGGTTATCAGAGGGTAGTAGAGGGTTGGGTTCTGGTTGTTCTTGAGTAGGATCTTTAGTGTAGTGAGGGTATTCATTATCATTCACATATAGGCGTGCTAAAGCGTCAGCTAAAGAGTTTTATTTCCCTGGCCGGTATACTATTTCGGTATCGTATTGGCCTATGAATCCTCTCCATCGGAGCTGTTTCTTGTTTGGTGTTTTAGTCGTCTTCAGGTGCATTAACGTATTTCACCCAGTAATGGGTCACCCCACAGTAATGGGTCACTATTTCAACATTGTAAACACCAAGAAAATTTAACACTATCAACTCACCATTTTATTTAAGAAGTGCAGGTTTTGCATATTCGTAGTATTGTACTTGCTGATAGTGTATATGAAAAAATATTTGGAATATTACATAAACTACACTGTTGAAACACCAAAGTGATAATTCATGATTCAATTACTATTTGTCTGATAATCAGTACATAAAATTGACTTATAGTTAATCTTTTCATATAGCAAGTATTAGAAATAGGTTATAGAAAGACTCTTGGCATCAGAAATGGAAATTTTCTTCTACAAAATGTAAGCAATAGATTTGAAAAATTGGGTAAATGGAGATAATCGATATAATCAGAAATATGAGACTAATTGATGTTTATCTTATTACCAGATTTCTCTAAAGTTATCAAACTTAGTATACTGTAATCTTGATATCTTCTCTTAGATATAACAAAGTTAAAATTGTATTTAGATACACATTACTTTCTGGATTGTCATTTCTGTAATGTTTATTCTTCAATATATACAATAGTCATTTTATACTATTTATCATAGTTTTAGAAATTTGATATATCAAGTATTAGGCTCCTTAGGATTCCTAGATTTGATCAAATATTAGGTTTACCACTATTCATCTCACACCTTATAATCTATTCACAAAATGCTTGTAAGTACACTTGGTCATAATATACGTTTTTATATTCCAACTCTGATCTAGAAGTTCAAGTTTCTTTACTCCCCAGTTCTATAAACATGTTGAAGATTATTTGGTTGTATATAAACCTCCTTATCCTTTGTAGATTCTATATAATAATACAATTGAATACCTACTAATTATTCGCATACTAATTAAACAGATAAGTGTTGAACACTTAATAGTAATTTTTCCATGTTATCTCTGATTTAGACAGTCAGTCTATATATAAATTACCTGTTTAAAATGAGAAAAAAACTAATAATTCACAAGAGAGTCTTATACAACTAAATATATATAATAGCATATATAATATTATTGAAATATATACAAGAGAAAATATAGCACACTGGTATTTATAAGAGAATTTTGCATACTTGTAAAGTAGGAGAAAGCTAATAATCAGAAGATAGGCTATTTTAAAGCATAAAATAGTGACAAAATAAGGTCCTAAGTAATGTAAAGAGTAATGGTAAAGAACATGCTAGAGGGAAAGTAACAAGTATTCAAACAATATCGTGAGGCCTTCATATAAAAGGTAGGATATTAGGGTTACTGTATACTAAGTTTGGTAGCTTTAGAGAAACCTGATAAGAAGATACATATCAATAAGTCTCATATTTCTGATTATATCGATTATCTCCATTTACCGAATTTTTCAAATCTATTGCTCACATTTTGTAGAAGAAAATTTCCATTTCTGATGCCAAGAGTCTTTCTATAACCTATTTCTAATACTTGCTATATGAAAAGATTAACTATAAGTCAATTTTATGTTCTGATTATCAGACAAATAGTAATTGAATCATGAATTATCACTTTGGTGTTTCAACAGTGTAGTTTATGTAATATTCCAAATATTTTTTCATATACACTATCAGCATGTACAATACTACGAATATGCAAAACCTGCACTTCTTAAATAAAATGGTGAGTTGATGGTGGTAAATTTTCTTGGTGTTTACAATGTTGAAATAGTGACCCATTACTGGGGGGTGACCCATTACTGGGTGAAATACGTTAGTGGTTGATGATCAGTGACAATCGTAAACCTATTTCCTGCCAGGAGGTGGTGGAGTCTGTTAGAGCATCCACAATCGCTAATGCTTCCTTATCTGTGGTTCCATAATTCATCTGGGCGTTGGATAATTTCCTACTATGTAATGCTGCCAGTCTTGCAGTATCAGCTGTTTCTCCCCGTCCTACACATGCTCCCACTCCAGTGTCTGATGCATCGGTTATTAGCCATATTTGTAATGCTGATTCATAGTGTAGTGGTTTCATAACCTCGTTTGTGCAACCATTCGCTTAACATTCTCCATGGCTTTGTCATGTCTTGCAGTCCACACAAATTCCTCTGTTCCTGTAAGCACCGTGAGAGGTGCAGTTATTGTTGCTATGTGGGGCAGGATTTGGCTAATGTAGTTAACAGTTCCAAGGAATTCCGGCAGTTGCTTTTTGTTCTGAGGTGTAGTCCTGTCTTCAATCTTCGTTATCTTCTCAGATGATGGCTTTAGACCTTCTTGGTCAATTATGTGTCCTAGTACGTCCATGTTAGTGCAGAAAAATTCCCATTTCTTCCTGCTTGCATAGAATTTTGCATCCCTAAGCTTCTCGCAGACTTTGGTAATGTGTATTAGGTGGTCTTCTTCTCTATCAGAAAATATGAGTATATCGTCAATATAGACCCACACAAACTTTCCTAGGTAGTCAGCGAATAGGTCAGACATTATGTACCTGAATGTTCCTGGAGCATTCATATCTCCTTGCAGCATAACCTTGCTGACGAAACATCTAAAAGGTGACTTGAAACTGTTCTGATCCACATCCTTTGGTTCCACTCTTGTCTGGAAATATGCATCGCTAAGGTCTATCTTGCTTCGATATCTAGCTCTTGCTAGCGAATTCAGGATCATCATCTGCTTTGGAATCGTTTCATCGTCCTTGATGGTTATATCATTCCTTGCAGTAAGGTCAACCAGTGGCCTCATGCGTATCTTATCTTTCTTTTCCTGGGCGAACATAGGGGCTCCTCCATGAACCGCTTTTCATTCGATAATCCTGCTTTCTAGCTTCTCTTCTATCCACTTTCCAAGGTCTGATACCCACTGTTCTGGAATAGAGTAGGTTGGTAAACTCCTTTGTTCTGCTCCTGGTTTGAGTCTGATCTCATGGTTTATCATTCTGAGTGGTGGTAATCCTTCTGGTATAACTTCTGGGAATACCTCTGGGTGTTGTTCCATAATAGTTTCGGTACTCACTATGGCCGCTCTTATGTTTCTACTAGTAGGTACGCAGTCAATCCTAACTGTCTTTTTGGGAAACACTATTGCTAACTTGCCACATTCGATTGTAGCTTGATGTTGCTTGAGGAACGGCATTCCTATAAGAGCATCGTACTTTGCTACAGTTCCAACAAACATTTTATTGCCTCTGGCATTGAGTTTTCCCACTGAGAGATCGACGATACATTCCCTATGGCTTTCTGATCGAGATCCTTTCATAGCCATGTGTATCTTGGTAGGTTTTTCCATTTCTGTACAGGGAATACCGTGAACAGTGACAAAGTTTGCCCTTATCAGGTTGGCTCCATTCGTTCCTGTACCAACCAAGACTCTAGCTTCCTTCCCATTGATGAATATGGTACCTTATAGTGCATGTTGTGCTTTGATTATTGCGGGCCGAGTTGCTTTAGCTGATGCATAGCTTTCAATCTCAAAAGAGTTGATAGAGACTTCGTCATATCCGTCCTCTTGTTCCGCCAAGTTGGAGGAAGCTTCCTTCTTGACCTTTGTCTTCCCTTTGTCGCTCTTGCTTGGGCAATCCTTTGCTATATGTCCTTTTCGGCCACCGGTGAAACAGGCTCCTTTGTCTTTTCGGTCCTTATTCTGGCGGGGATTACTTTGTTTGTTGAACCCTTTCTTAGATATTCGATCCTGTTTCTGGTCTCTATAGTTGTGGTCTTTCTTTTCATCCTTGTCCTTTCCATATGCTCCAGTGCTCCGTTTGATAGCATCTAATCTTCCCGCAGTGGCAATAATATCATGAATAGATTCATCCCCTTCGTATCGAGATTCCACATCTTGTCGCAATTTGGAATGCATACATGCGAATAGCTGTTGGACAAAAGTATAGTCCCTAATAGTATTTGGCGGTAGTTATGATCGGTACATGAGTAGATCTGTGGCAACAGTTGCAATATCCGGTACTTTGCCATTCTTGACTTGTCGAATATCATGGCACTCGCTATATGTGTTATCTTTCTGTTTTGATGTTTGAAATCTTTCTCTCAGGTAGGTAATCAAGAGGTCCCTGGTGATATCTTTGCCATATAGTTCTACAGCCTGGAATGCAGCTTCTTGTGCTCGCCATTCTGTATATAGGATCCTGTAGTTCCCTGCTCTTTCCACGCCCTGTTGTACTCCATGAAGGGGTAGGTAGAGTTGGACTGAGTTGTACGATCTGTGAAATGCTTCTGGTTTAAGGTCGTCACCTTCGCCAGTAAAATTCCTTGGAGTTGGTACTTTGATGCTTCACTTCGCTATTGTGGCTGGGCGAGGTGTGGGACTTGCTGCCCTATTGCTAGGACCTGCACCTTCGGACATTCTGGCTGAATCGCTGCTACTGTCTCAATCGTCAGGGTCATTCCCTGGTGCAGCTTGTTTTGAAGTAGCCATTGTAGGGGATTCCGGGAACCCACCTGGGGTTGGTGTACTTGGCTTCTCGAGTTCCTTTGATGATTCCGCTAGGACTTACTGAGCTTTGTCCCTGGATAGCTGCCTGGCATCTTCGTCAATTGTGAACTGTTCCTTGGAGGCATTGATGAATCGTTCTTGGCTATCTCTGGCCGGTCTCTTTCCTGCTCGCTTAGAGGCCTTGCCCCTCCTTGGATCTTGAGACAGCGAAATCTTTATAAATGGTTAAAGTTAAAAAAATGTAACAGCCCTACGGGGTGGTACGGTATGTTGATAGGATAACGATACAGCCTCTATACCAAAATGCGGTATCTAACGAGACTAAGTACCGCAGGCTTAGACTAAATTGTTGTAACAAACTTCTTACTATATCACAACTACTAAGTAGTTCCTAATAGTAGGTGTTTGGTAAACATGAGTGAAATACTAAGATTCTCAAAGCGAACTGAAGAAGTAACTGTTCAACCAAGTATATTGAAAACTCTGTCTGTTGAAGTCTGCCTCCTCTAAGTCTGGAGAATAGCAGGTCTTGAATACACTTGTCAGGCAATCCCGTGCGTTGCTAACAATAATAATAAGGCTCCGAAAGTGGTAGCCTTGAAACTTCTTAGGTATCAAACCTAAACATACTAAGTATTAAACAATACTTGAAACCAAACATAAAACATACTGAGTATCAAACAATACTTGAAACCAAACATAAAACATACAGAGTATCAAACAATACTTGAAACCAAACATAAAACATACTGAGTATCAAACAATACTTGAAACCAAACATAAAACATACTGAGTATCAAACAATACTTGAAACCAAACATAAAACATACTGAGTATCAAATGATTGTCGAAATCAAATATAAAACATACTGAGTATCAAACGATGGTCGAAATCAAACATAAAACATACTGAGTACCAAACGATACTCGAAACCAAACATCAAACATATTGAGTATCAAACGCTACTCGAAGCCAAACATAAAACATACTGAGTATCAAACGATACTAGAAACCAAACATCAAACATATTTAGTATCAAATGCTACTCGAAACCAAACATAAAACATACTGAGTATCAAACAATACTTGAAACCAAACATAAAACATAGTAACATAGGTACCTGTAAGGGTTACAGTACAACTCAGTGGAACTCTGCATACCCCTACATGGTGTACAACAGAGTGTTGAAGGGATCAGGGAACTACTGGATTCTATATACAGAAGGACGAGCAGCCTGAGAAGAAGAGGCATTTCAGGCTGCAGAACTCTTCGGAGAAGATATCACAAGGGACCTCTGGATCACTTATCTGAGTGAAAGGTTTCAGTCATCAAAACAGAGAGAAAACACCTATAGGGAATTCCATGATATCCGTCAAGTCAAGAATGACAAAGTATACGAAATCGCAACTGCTGCCACAGATATACTCATGCACAGATCACGATTATCTCCAAACACCATTAGCGACCAAGCTTTTATCCAACAACTATTGCCATGTATGAACTCCAAACTACCACATGATGTGAAATCTTGATATGAAGGTGATGAATCAATTGATGATATTATCGCCACTGTATAAAGACTGGATTCTATCAATCGAAGCACTGTAGTTTATGGAAAAGAGAAGCATGAGAAGAAAGACCACAACTCCTGAGACCAGAATCAGGATTGGAAACCTAAGAAAGGGTTCAACTTACAAACTAATCACTGCAAGAACAAGGACCGAAAGGACAAAGGACCCTGTTTCACCTGTGGCGGAAAATGGTATATTGCGAAGGATTGCCCAAGCAGGAGCGACAAAGGGAAGACAAAGGTCAAGAAGGAAGCATTCTCCAACTTAGCGGAACAAGAGGACGGATATGACGAAGTCTCTATCAACTCTCTTGAGATGGAAAGCTATGCATCAGCTAAAGCAACTCGGCCTGCAATAATCAAGGCACAACATGCACTAGAAGGTACAATATTAATCAATAGGAAGGAAGCTAGAGTTCTGTTTGATAATGGAACGATTGGAGCCAACCTGATAAGTTCAAACTTCGTCACTGCTCACTGTATTCCCTGTACAGAAATGGAAAAACCTACCAAGATACACATGGCTCGGAAAGGATCTCGAGCAGAGAGACATAGGAAATATATCATTGATCTCTCAGTTGGAAGGCTCAATGCCAAAGGCAACAAAATGATCGTTGGAAACTTGGCAAAGTACCATGCCCACCAAATAGCAATGCCATTCTTCAAGCAGCACGAAGCTATAATTCACTGTGGTAAATTAGGAATCGTGTTTCCCAAACATGAGGTCAGGATCAACTGCACTCCCACTCGCGGAAACATAAGAGCAGCCATAGTTAGTACCGACACCATTATGGAACAATATCCAGTGGTATTCCCAGAAGTAATACCAGAAGGATAACCGCCACTCAGAAAGATTAACCATGAGATCAGACTCAAACCAGGAGCGGAACAAAGAAACTTACCAACATACGCTATACCAGAATGATGGATGTCAGACCTTGGGAAATGGATAGAAGATAAAATAGATAGTGGGATCATCGAACGAAAAGCGGTTCATGGAGCGGCCCCCATGTTTGCTCGAGAAAACAAAGATCAGATACGCATGAGGCCAGTGGTTGACCTTACTGCAAGGAATGATATAACTGTAATAGACGATAAAATGATCCCAAACCAAAGGATGATCCTGAACTCTCTAGCAAGAGCGAGATATAGGAGCAAGATAGACCTCAGCGATGCCTATTTCCAGAAGAGAGTGGAGCCAAAGGATGTTGATAAAAACAGTTTCTAATCACCTTCCTTTGGATGATTCGTCAGCAAAGTTATGCTGCAGGGAGATATGAATGCACCAGGAATATTCATGCACATAATGTCTGACCTATTCGCCGATTCTTTGGGAAAGTTTGTATGGGTATATATTGACAATATACTCATATTCTCCGATAGAGCAGTCCATGCTATTGCACTACCTCCGTGAGCTAACTCAATGCCTTGGATCGAGGTAATTGCTTTCCAGTTTCTTTTGTATTATGATTGCCCCAGTTTCACAACGGGTGATAGCCGGCCCCCTTTCAAGGTTTTACTATAGGTTTCTATTCTATGTCTCGGTTGGGTTTTCTTCTCATGGTGTTCTTGTTTGACTTTCCTCTCACTTTTTATTGGTTAGGCTTTACTCTCTTTGTTCGTCGTCCTCAGACGGGTTTTTGATTTTTAGTAGGTAGGAGGTTACGGCAATTGGTTTTCCTGTTGTTTCTTCCTTGCGGGGTTTTGGGGATTTACTTTGTCGTCGGCTTAGCCGGCTTTGTACTTCTCTCTTGTTGACAGAATCGTGAAGTTCGACCCATACCAGAGGGTCTTGAGATGATGGCTTTTCCACTGGCGCCGGGTTGGATTGTGGGGCTTTTTTCTGTCATAGCTTGCGCTGCATATAGTTTTTGGGCCTCGGTGGGTGTAACCAAATATACTAGAGATAAAAAAAAAAATGATAAAAAAAGAAAAAAAAATTCATATTCTCCGATACAGAGGAAGACCATTTGATACACATAACCAAAGTTTGCGATAAGCTCTGGGATTCAAAATTCTATGCAAGCAGGAAGAAATAGGAATTCTTCTTCACTAACATGAATGTGCTAGGACACATAATTGATGATGAAGGTCTAAAGCCATCACCTGAGAAGATAATGAAAATTGAAGAATGGACTACACCTCAGAATAAAAAGCAACTGCAGGAATTTCTCGGTACTGTTAACTATATCAGCCAATTCCTGCCACACATAGCAACAATAACTGCACCCCTCACGGTGCTTACTGAAACAGAAGAATTTGTGTGGACAGCAACACATGACCAAGCCATGGAAAATGTTAAGCGAATGGTTGCACAAAACAAGGTGATTAAACCATTACACTTTGAATCAGCATTACCAATATGGTTGATAACCGATGCATCAGACACTGGAGTTGGAGCATGGGTAGGACAAGGAAACAGAGCTGATACCGCCAGATAGGCAGCATTACATAGTAGGAAATTCTCCAATGCCCAGATAAATTATGGGACCACAGACACGGAAGCATTAGCGATTGTGGATGCACTTACAGGACTCCACCACCTCCTGGCTGGAAACAGGTTTACGATTGTCACAGATTATCAACCCCTAATGCACCTAAAGATAAGCAAAACACCATCCAAGAAACAGCTGGAATGGAGAGGATTCATAGGCCAATAAGATGCCGAAATAGTATACCGGCCAGGGAAATGGAACTATTTAGCTGATGGTTTATCACGCCTCTATGGGAACGATAACGAATATCCTCACTACACTAAACAAGCAACTCAAGAAGAACCAGAATCCAACCCTCTACTACCCTCTGATAACCAATCTATTCCCCTTTACACAGAATACCTATCAAGCAAGATGTCTCAGTATAAGAGCCTACCGGTTCAGTACATTCATGATCACGATAGCTGTCGCAGTGAATGCGATTTCAAAGACTACCGAGAAAACACTTTCATTATTGATTGGGATGATTATAGGAGTATTGGCAGCAACAGAAGCCAGGAAGAAATAGATCATTGAGCCATACATTGGTCATTCTGTAATATACCAGCATGCCCTGATCACGAAGAATTGAAACCCCCTACCAAGACATATAGTGGATTCCCTGGCAGCAGCCCGCCAGCTACTGCTCCCCCCCCGATAAGGATCAGGACATGGATACTGAACTTGATGAAATCATCTCCACTCGATCCAGGCTGGACCTATCGAAGATTCTGAAACGATTACACGAAGCCCTTGGTTGTACAACAATCGATATTCCATGTGAAAGCCCTGACCTCCCAGAGCATCAGGCCCAAGGATCTCCAACTGCCAATCCCCTTTATAGAGAGCCATTAGCAAGCTACAACATTGTTCCTGTCGTTGAGCCACCTAGGCTACCCCACCACAGAGCGGAACCTGTATGAGGTATACAACGACATACCTGAGAAAGAAGAAGATGAGATCTCAAGATGGCAGAAGGTGGTTGACGAGAGAGATATCACACATGCTGTGAACAACATGGAATCGATCTAGCGCGAACAGATGATCAAAGGATATCGGAACGACCCTGTCTACCAATTGGCCAGGACTCCAACAACACATCCAGAGGAGGGAAGATGCAACACTACTGCATCTGTAATGGACTACTCTATTCAACTACTCGAGGAGGAGACGACTGCCTCTATATGCCAAGAGGGCATTGGGTCAATGGAGAAACACTTAGGGAAATTATGATTAGTGAGATACACAACAAGGGACACCACAGCGCGGACCGCAATGTACCATATGCTACTGAGTATATCTACTGGCCAGAAATGAGAAAGGATTTTAGGAATTTTGTCAGGCAATGCAAGCTTTGCTAAGCGAATAAGGAATGCAATACCCTACCGGAAGGCGAAGTGCTTACCCTCCCTTTCCCTTCTTAGATATTCTCGAGTTATGCTATCGATTTAATGGGACCTTTTATTAGGCTAAACGAAAAGGACTTGGTATTGGTAGTGGTGGATAGAGCAGTGGGATATAGCTGGCTAATCCCAACCTCAGTTAATGCTACCCTAGTAACAACCATGGAACTATTCCGGCTCTATATATTTACGCCAAATGGAGTACCTACCTCGATTGTCAGTGTTGATGACCCACGATTTACTTCCAAGTTCGGGAAACAGACCCTCAAGACCATGGGGGTTGAACATATCATGGCTGTGCCCGGCCACCACCAAACCACTTGCCAAGCTAAACCGAAAATCAGGGAACTCAAAACTGCCATGAGAAACGTTATCAACAACCGCCAGACCAACTGGCTCTCCTCCCTTCCTGAAGTGACAGCATATTCTAATGCTGGACACTCAGATACTATTAACATATCACCATATATAGCGGTATATGGACGAGACTACCCTCTACTTGATATCTACCGAACCTACCTCTGTGCAGTTCCTGCCTCTGACGATAACTACAACAGTCATCAGAAGATCAGAAATGTGGCCTACCAAGTATTGAGGCTGGCAAGGGCAAGGTCTGCCAGGGTAGTAGTTAAGAGAAGAAAAGAACATAAACCAGTGGAGGTTGGAGGAATGGTCATGGTGTTTGGAGACCAATTTGCGACGGAATCTGGAAGATCCAGGATACTAGAACCACGATCGCGAGTACCCTTTACAGTATTGGAATTCGATGAACATACACAGAACTATACAGTCGATATGGATTCAAGGATGTACAGCCGGCAGAAAGGCATTTTCCACTGTTCAGTCATCAAACCCTACCACCCCAATGACAACCAACGATTCCCGGGCAGGACCCATGCTCAACCTGCACCTATACTCATCAATGAAGAGCAGGAATGGGAAGTTGAAACGATATTGGATCATAGGCAGAGGTATGGACAAGACCAAGACTTGGTCAAATGGATTCAATATCCGGCCAGCGAGAACTCTTGGGAACCTATCGAGGGACTTGAAAACTAGATGGAAATGGTACAGGCATGGTGGACTGACAACATGCCAGGAGATGAATTTCCCTTTATTTTTCTATGTATTGTCGGGGGACAAAAATAACCGCGGTTCAACGATTGATGACAACGCACCCCTCCTCATCACCCCGCACTTCCTACACTACCTAAACAAACTCCGCTAGATCAACCAAAACTAAACTATCCTGTCTAATTATTTTTTTCAATAAACTACGTCTCCTATTCTTCGCAGTCATGCCAAAAAACCTATTCCCTCCAAGCACCTCTCTGAGTTTACTAGGGGGAGGATCCTTGGGTTACATGAGCCTCAAATGGGATTTGAGCAAATTTCCCACTACCTTAAGATTCCTCACACCACTGTCAGAGACACAATTGCAAAGGGATTTCAAGAGGGCAAGGAGAATGTGGGCAGAGGAAAACATCCTAAGACTACCAAGTTGTAGGATAAAACCATGGTTGAGGAAGCTCTCAAAAATCGCCACACTACCTATTATGAGATTGCGAAAAAAGTTGCACCCAATGTCTCTACCAAGACAGTGAAGAGAAGAATTGCACAAAAGCATCTTAAAAAATGGGTGGCACAAGAGAGAGCTCATTTGGATGAAGATCTGGCTCAGAAGAGATTGGAATAGGCATTAGCCCATAGGCATTGGACAAGGGAGATGTGGAGAAGGAAGGCAATGTGGGGGGATGAGGTATCTGTGGAGAGGGGTGGAGGAAAGAGGAGAAAATGGGTATTTAGATACCCAAATGAGAAGTGGAATAAGGACGGTGTTGAACAAACTGCTAGGAGAGGAGAGAGAGGGATTAGCCAGATAATGACTGGTGTTTTTTATGGTCAAACTCATGGTCTTTTTTTACCTGTTTTTCCTGATCCTTCTTCTGCTAGGGGTGGAGTTACTGGAAAGTCAATTATTGATATCTATGATCATTATGACTTTCTAGGGATATGGGAAGACATCAGGGAGAAGGTTGGAGAAGAAGAGGTATTTTTTATCATTGACAATGCTAAGACTCACTTGCCTTTTAGGAGATGGCTCAGAAGGCAGGGAATTGCTCTTCTGGAAATTCCTGCCTATTCACCAGATCTCAATCCAATTGAAAATGTTTGGTCTCTGGTGAAAGATAAGCTTCATAAGAACTATCCTGAGCTCTATCTTATGAGTGGTGATGTCAATGTGGTCAAGAAGGCAATAGAGGAGGCAATAACTGATTGTTGGGAACTTCTTGACCAAAAAGTTTTTGATACTTTGGCAGGGTCAATGGTGGATAGAATAGAGGCAATTATTAAGACTGATGGATGGTATACCAAATATTAATTTCTACTATGTATTTACATTTTTTTAATTTTTTTTTAGTTTTCAGGATAGTGGGGTTGGTGGGGAAGGCCGTTGTCATTGCCGAAGATTTTCACCGTTGATACCGCGGTTATTTTTGTCCGCCAACAACATATTATGGTTTGTATTTCTGCTATTAGGGATAGTTTTGAATCTCATGTTATTGAACCTTCGGTTGACAAAGGGTTTTGGGAACCCGAGTTGGATACTGATTATCATAGCGAGGAATGAGGTTTTAAGGATTGATTATTTTATGAAATAAAGGTTTTATTTTGTTTTCGGAGTGTAACTGGAACAGGTACCTGAGTTACTATTTTTTATGTTTGGTTTTGAGTATTGTTTAATACTAAGTATGTTTTATGTTTGGTTTCGAGTATAGTTTGATACTTAGTATGTTTTATGTTTGGTTTTAAGTATCATTTGATACTCAGTATGTTATATGTTTGGTTTCCAGTATCATTTGATACTCAGTATGTGTTATATTGGATTTCAAGTATCGTTTGATACTCCCTATGTACTAGGTTTGATACCTAAGTAGTTTCAAGACTGCCACTTTCGGAGCCTTATTGTTATTGTTTAAGCAAGGCGTTGGATTGCCTGACAAGTGTATTTAAGACCTAGTATTCTCCGGACTTAGAGAAAGCAGACTTCAACAGACAGAGTTCTCAATATACTTGGTTGAACAGTTACTTCTTCAGTTCGCTTCGAGAATCTTCAGTATTCACTTAGGTTTACCAAACGCCTACTATTAGGAACTATTCAAGTAGGTGCGATATAGTAAGCAGTTTGTTATAGCAACTTAGTCTAAGCCTCCGGTACTTAGTCTCATTAGATACAACTCTTTGGTATAGAGACTATATCGTTATCTTATCCATATTTGGCACCATCCCGTGGGGCCGTTACAATATCCTAGTAATACCACAGATATGACAAAATGTTTTTTACAATTTCTAATAATGATTAGCCTATGTACAATAAGTTTATTATATACTTACCAATTTTCTTTGAATATGCAGTTGAAATTTTATTTAAGTCTTCTCTTTATCTCTCTAAATTAGTATTACAGAAGTAGAAACTGGATTTTAAAATCATATATTAACTTAGATGTTATGACAATCAATAATAAAATATTCAGATTTTATAAATCTCATGCAATAATTCTACTTTCAAAAAAGATAATTTAAAAAATCAGTAAGTCAAGTCACTAGGATATAGACTATAGAAAATACTTTACTACTTTCTTGAGAGTATTAAATAAATTACTAAATACAATTTGCATAGTTAATCATAATAATAAAAATTAGTATGTTTAATACCTAAATTTATCAGACATTTTCCCTGCTAACAATTTCTTATTTTGCCCAGACTTCTTCACTAGATAAATGTTTACCAAAATTGGAGAATCTGGTAATTTGAGAATTTTCTACTATATACTATTTTATTGAATTATTATCTATAAATTTGTGTGGTGAATTAGTGTGAGTTCGGGTGTAACGTATTGTACTTAATTATGGGTCACCCCCTAGAAATGGGTCACTATTTTGATGTTCTGAAAAGTATGAAAATTGACAACCACCAACTCACCATTGCTCTCAAGAGGCTAAAATTTAGTAGTTTAAAAGTCTTGCATTTGGTAATAATGTATATATAAAATAAATTAGAAAATGCCATAAATTGCACTGTTGAAACCCAAAAGTGATAATTTATGATTCAATCATTATTTGTTAGATAAACAGGACTTGCAATAGGTTTCTAGCTACTTTTTACATATAGCAAGTATTAGAAATAGGTTCTAGATAGACTCCAGGTATTATAAATAGAAATTTCCATGTACAAAATGTGAGCTATTTATTTGAAAATAAGGCAACTTGAGATACTTGATACTTATAAAATAATTGAACTTATTGATGATTTTCTCAATATCCTGTTGCTCTTAAGAAACCAAACTCAGTATACTATTTCATTGATATCCTGTCTTTCACATTGAGGTATTAGAATATGGTTTGAACTCTTGCTACTTTCCTGGTTTCCTTTTCTATACTGCATATTCTTAAGTGCATATAATTGTTCTCTTATACTATTTTTCATACCTATAACCAATTCATATATTAAATGTTCACCTTCCTATGTCTTATAGGTATCTGCAATACTTAGCTTACTATAACTAAGCTCTCAATCTCTTATTATATTTAGAATACCCTAAAAGGCACATCCTCTATATATAGTCCGTAAAATTGATATTTAATTTCAATAATGATCAGTAAGTTCAGATTCCTTTATTCTAGATTTCTCTGGGTAATCCTTCGAGTCATCCTGGCTATGGAGGCCTACTATTTACTTGAATTCCTTATAGAATCATCTGATATTGCTTAGTATAAACTTTATGTAAACTAGCACATTTGACTACTTTCAAGTGATTAATACTACTCTCTCTTGGTTTTAAATACATCATAGAGCAGGTTTACAAATAGAAATTATGTCTAGAATACAAAGGTAAGACAGGATACAAATACAGACTCCAAGAAATACATATCTATTATAAATAGAAGTTTTTGTAAGTGGTTCTTTGAATATAAAAGAGATAAAGACCTCCTAGTCTTGCTAATATCTTGTGAGCATGGTTGTAGATTAAGAGAAACTAATATCCTATAGATTTGATTTTTAGAAGCATGAAAAACAACAAAAATCTACTTTTGTGTAGACAAAAATAGTACTAAAGAAAATGCAACCAAGAAAGTAGCAAGAGTTCCAACCATATTCTAGTAATACCTCAATGTGAAAGACAGGATATCAATGAAATAGTATACTGAGTTTGGTTTCTTAAGAGCAACAGGATATTGAGAAAATCATCAATAAGTTCAATTATTTTATAAGTATCAAGTATCTCAAGTTGCCTTATTTTCAAATAAATAGCTCACATTTTGTACATGGAAATTTCTATTTATAATACCTGGAGTCTATCTAGAACCTATTTCTAATACTTGCTATATGTAAAAAGTAGCTAGAAACCTATTGCAAGTCCTGTTTATCTAACAAATAATGATTGAATCATAAATTATCACTTTTGGGTTTCAACAGTGCAATTTATGGCATTTTCTAATTTATTTTAAATATACATTATTACCAAATGCAAGACTTTTAAACTAGTAAATTTTAGCCTCTTGAGAGCAATGGTGAGTTGGTGGTTGTCAATTTTCATACTTTTCAGAACATCAAAATAGTGACCCATTACTAGGGGGTGACCCATAACTAGGTACAATACGTTAGTACTAGTGCCGGTAACCGTACGAGGACTTATTAGACACGAGTGTACAACACCGTGTTTGACAGGAGTCTCTAAGGCGGAATCTGGCGATAGTAGTATCATAATCCATTAAAACTTCCAATGTGTTCGTATTTTCTTGGCGTGAAAATGAATCTGGCGTTGTTGCCATATCATAAGATAAACTAGATAGCCCCGCTTCTCTTCAGCCCCGCCCACAGCAAAGTGTTGTAAGCTCCCGCATTAACACTACATTTCTCTACCATTTCTACACAGAGCCGACATTTTGAATAGAGAATCATGGCCCAGACAATAAACACAAACTCAGTCACATACGGCGACGGCAATATCAACTGCCCCAACATAAATAATAGTTACAACACCAACACCAACATCTATCAATCCAACGAAGATGCACAGATCATGCGTTGGCTCTCCCCGCTAGAGCCGAATAACAGACACCAAAGTGTGCGCACCAGCCGGTTCGACAGTGTAGGAGATTGGTTCTTGGAAACGAGCGAGGAGAGGGAGTGGAGGGGAGGAGAGGGTGGAGCCGATAAGGCTGTCTTGTTTTGCTCCGGGAATCCGGGAGTGGGCAAAACATATCTAAGGTAAGGGACGACATTCTTTGAAAGAGGCGGATACTACTGACGGCCAGAAAAAATAGTTCGTTGGTGATTGACAGCCTATACGATCAGGGAAAGAAGGAAAATATCGCCGTTGCAGGCTTGTACTGCGACTTCCTTTCCCGGGAAGAACAGACTGTCACCAACGTCGTAGGCGCGACCCCCAAGCAGCTGGTTGGCAGAGGGGGTATCCCAAATTCTGTACGCGATGCGTTCCAAGAGGGGAAAACGTAGTTTGGCGGTAGAGGGCTACGACTCGCGGATCTGACGGGGATGTTGAAGACCACTATTGCTTTGCTACCCCGTGTATTCATCTGTATTGATGTATTAGATGAATTTTTACCGAGGTGGCTGCCGGAACTTGTCGAGTCTCTTCGAGGTGTTGTTCGGGAGTCCCCTAGCACGAGAATATTCCTCACCGGGAGGCCCCATGTTAGGGAAGATATTCAAAGATATTTCGCCAGAGGGATCACGATACCACTCAACCCTAACACGGACGATATCCAGAATTATCTGGAGATGAGGTTAGACAGGGATCCCGAGCCAGAGGCGATGACCAATGATTTACGGGCCAATATTGGGAGAGTTATCTTGGAAAAGATATCTGATATGTGTGTAGGACCATTTCGCATTTCCGCTCTATTAATGATGTATTCTTACCCACAATTGTGTATAGATTCCTCCTTGTTTCTCTCAACATCGACGCCATTCCAGGAGAGGTGACAATTCGTCGGAGAAGAAAGAAGCTTGAAGAGATGGCACAAGGCAATGGATTGAGTGATACCTACACGGCAACTCTAGCGCGACTGAAAGCGCAAAAGGTATAAATCAGTACTCGGGCTGAAGGTCCTGATGTGGGTTTGTATTCCGAACGTCCATTACGAGCCCAGGAGTTCTGTCATACCTTGGGAGTTGAGATAGGATCTACGGATCTAGATCCAGAAAACGTTCCTGCATTACGGACACTCCTATCATCTTGTATGGGTCTTATCACCGTTGAGGCGTCTTCATCCAAAGTCCGACTGGTGCACTTTACTCTCCAAGAGCATCTATCAAGTATTCCGACCCTATCCCATGGCCCTCACTCAACAATTGCCGAGGTTTGCTTAACATACCTCAATTTTGGATATGTCCAGGATCTTTCGCCAACTCGCGATTCGGCCCCCTTCTAGAATATGCCTCTGTTTACTGGGGGAGGCATATAAGAAGGGAGATGACGGAAAATACCAAGATACTTGCTTTGAGCCTTCTCGATAGATTTGATAAGCATATATCTGCTCAACCACCATTATCGCACCATCGCCAAGATTATGACTGGTACCATTTCAGAGTGTGGAGACCTATGGGATTTACGGGACTTCACGGAACAGCATTTCTCGGGATTGCGGAGATAGTTTCTACTGTATTAGAGATGAAGGATTGGGATGTTAATGAATACGATTGCATAAGGATGACGGCTCTCACGTGGGCAGCTAAACGAGGGCACAAGGAGGTCGTAAAGATGCTTCTGAAACGAGCAGACGTCAATCCCAACCAGGCAGACGCCGAATATGGTCAGACACCACTCTCGTGGGCAGCTGAGAGCGAGCATGAAGGGGTAGTAAAGATGCTTTTGGACCGAGCAGACGTCAATCCCAACCAGGAAGACCCCGAATATGGTCAGACACCGCTCACGTGGGCGACTAAGGAAGGGCATGAGTTGGTAGTAAAGATGCTTTTGGAACGAGAGGACGTCAATCCCAACAAAGCAGACACCTGGTATGGCCGGACACTACTCTCGTGGGCGGCTGAGAATGGGTATGAAGGGGTAGTAAAGATGCTTTTGCAACGAGAAGACGTTAATCCCAATCAGGCAGACACCGAATGTGGTCAGACACCACTCTCCTGGGCGGCTGAGAACGGGCATGAAGGGGTAGTGAAGATCCTTTTGCAACGAGAAGACGTTAATCCCAACAAGGCAGACATCAAATATGGTCAGACACCACTCTCGTGGGCGGCTGAGAACAGGCATGAGGGGGCAGTAAAGATGCTTTTGCAACGAGAAGACGTTAATCCCAACCAAGCAGACACCTGCTATGGCACCACGCCACTCTCGTGGGCGGCTATGAAAGGGCATGAGAGGGTAGTAAAACTGCTTTTAGAACGGAAAGATGTCCGCACTGCCCCACTAGATGATAATAATCAAACTACGCTATCGTTGGCTCTCCGCATTGGACATTCTGGTGTTGTCAAGATCCTGGAACGGCACAATGCCAATTCCGATGCCGTAGGTTGCAGTGGTCAGAAATCCCTCCCGCCGTGAGCTAGGCATGAGGCCTAGTGAGTAGTAGAGATGCAATTCTGCGTGGATCGCCTAGCTACCGACACCCGAGACCTCAACGGCCAATCTGCGCTCCTATTACTAGACCACGATTCGAAGCCTAGAATACTGGGCCTCAAGAGTTCTGTTTCCAAGCCCACGGATGGACACCTCTCATCAACCGCCCAACCCTAGCTCTCTCAACTCCCCTCCCCTGTCTCCCGAAACTTTGGTGCCCTCGGCAGCAATCTAATACCCATCCTAACACTCAATCAATCTTCTCATTTGCTAACAATTAGCGTTTTTTTCATCGTCTTTCTTACTTATCTTTTCGCTTTTTCTCTTTCCATATTTCCATCTTCCGCTAGACATATTCTTATTCTGTAAATACTTGCAGAGTGTGGGGTTAGTGTAGACAAGATCTCCGTCGATTTAAATAGATATAAATGTACCTGGATAAAGACGTTTTTCTAGGGTATTATATTATGGATTCGAGAAATGCGATCATTTTATTTGGTAACGCGGCAGGATGCTGTAGCGCCGCTAGTATCATATAAAATCAAGCGGCGTTTATTTCATCACCATCATGTGTTTATCCTAGCCAAAAATGGAAGCCATGGCAAATGGGAAGACAGCAATCCACACTGGGGCAAAAGGAATAGCGCTCGCGTGAAAAAGGAAAAACTCGCTGAAGAAACGGTAAATAAAAGAAGGTAAAAAAGCCTCGATGGCGGAAACGACGGAGAAATAAGACATTAGAAATGAATTCTTTGGTATAACCGGGAAAGGAGGCTTAGGTATTTGGGATTTTTCTCGTGGAGGAGGAAGTGGCGAAGATGTAAAAGAATGAGTAGAGATGTGTAGATGGAAGTGAGAAAGTAGGAATTAAGGAAGCGGAAATTTGTGTCCGTAGTCGGTAACAGAAATTTCTAGGGGGAGGGAAAAAGAGGTAGAGATCAGGAGTTTTCGTAATAATAGTAATGACAATAATAATAATAATACCGTAGTGGTTCTTTTCGCCGATCATGAAGCGGTGTGGGCGAATGAGGTGAGAAAATGTGGGTTTTAAGTTTGAGGCGGGATAGTGAACACTGGCTAACCCCACATTCATACCGGGTCTTGGGTTCTTAGCCCGGACTACCGCATTAAGGCTTAGAGCCTGTTTGGTTACAACGGTTCCATTCCGTTCGGCGACCGTTTCCACTGTAAAAAGAGTGTCCTTTCCGTTTTGAAACGGAAGGAAAAGGGCATTTTGTATGGGGGAACGGGACGGAACCGTTGTAACCAAACAGGCTCTTATTGTTGCCATGTGGCCAAAGTGCTACAAGGTGGGGAGCTTAGCGAATATATAAAGGAGGAAAGGGAGCGATAATGTATGACGGCTAAGTTACATGACCGGGCTCCAGGGGCTCTATTCTCTATCAATGAATTCCACGCCTGATGCCTCTCACCGTCTCAACTACGCTTTCTCTACAATTTTCTGGGAGATTGGTTTTCTCAACAAGACAAGACTCGCTCTTCCATCAGTGCAGGAAAAAAATAGATCTCACACTAGCCTGGTTGCGTTCCAGGTCGTCGTAAAAATGTTAGTGCCCACACTATCGCTGAATCCATGTAGCGCAATCGTGGTTGCCCCTCACCGTTTTATTCCTTCGGTAATAGCACCATTTCCAGTATCGCCAGATAGTGCGGCATGCTCCTATTATAATACTATGCATAACCGGGGTCCTGCTCAACCCTGCTCGCATATGGTCTCTGACATCACGCTAAAAGCACAGAAGAACCCTTAACTATTTTGTCTGGGATCGCAGCGGTCCGGAAGTATTTAGACGTAGTGGTTTAAATCATCCCGAATACACCCCACTCCAGCTCCCCTAGAAGCACCAATATCCCATGTAAGATCCTTCCTTTCCTAACGTTACTCCCTTATCTTAATCAATGAAGCGATTCCGTAGTCTAAACTGCCTCGTTTACTCTATCTCAAAGAATTGATAAGTTACCCGAACTACGGGCATCGGCATCACCTCACCACGGATCTCTGCCCTTAAGCCCAACAGATCCCTTGAACAACTCCAATACTATAAAACCGTCCTGCCTTCCTCCGGGCCCTTAAGCCTGCAACATACATCGGAACCGGTATGTATGGGAGATTCTTCCACTATTAAGGGAGACGATTGGGAAGGCGGTGGAGAGGACCAGAAGAACATTTAAACTTTTTCCCTACAACTTCTCGGTAGAAGTCTTTGTGCGACATATCTCGCATTAGTCATGAGCACTCACCCAAAGGAAATGATTGGATAGTGATTGTGCCACAACAAGCCACATCGCCCCGCTCTTCTTCAGCTTTGCCCAAAGAAAGGTTTTGTAAACTCACCCATTAACCTTCCATATTTCTCTACCATTTCTACACACAGCAAATATTTTACACTGAGCATTATGGCCCAGACTACACTTCCACAATCGATCAAGTTCGGCGACAACAATTCCAACTGCAACAACACTATAGGGAGCTACAACATTTATAATTTCGACAAGGATGCGGAGATTATGCGTTGGCTCTCCCCACTGGAGCCGGATAACAGGCATCATGATGTGCGGACCAACCGATTTGAAGGTGTCGGGGATTGGCTTTTGGCAACAGCCGAGTTTCGGGAGTGGAGGGGGGGTGAAGGTGGAGCTGATAAGGCTGTCTTGTTTTGCTCCGGGAGCCCGGGAGTGGGCAAGACATATCTGAGGTAAGTGGCGGCATTCTTCGAAAGAAGCGAATATCACTAACGGCAAGAAATACTAGTTCCCTCGTGATAGATAGCCTGTGTGATCAGGCAAGGGAGGAAGATCTAGCCGTTGCATGGTTGTACTGCGACTACAATGCTCAGCAAGAGCAGACAGTC
>QOVD01009742.1:0-16745 GCA_003521225.1 Tuber microsphaerosporum
TATCAATCCCAACACTCCAGACACCAGACATGGTGGAACACCGCTCAGCTGGGCTGCGGGGAACGGACATGAGGGAGTAGTAAAGTTGCTGTTGGGACGAGACGATATCAATCCCGACATACGAGACCTCATGGGCAAAACAGCCCTCGAATTAGCTGCCTTCGGCGGACATACAAAAGTTGTGGAGTTACTCTTAGCGCCTAGACCCTCCCTTCCCCTCCCAGTAGATATCGACATAGTCGCAGAGCACCCCCCCTCGCCCGAACCGTCCAACAAACTTCTAAGCCCCTCTCAGTCTATTCCGGCGGCTCGCCCTTCACCGGCAAAACGCCTTACCCCCGATACCCGACCCGTCCTCCGAATGGCGATTGGCTCCTTCGTGATTATTTCTTCTTTCATTTTTCTCTTCTATTTTCTCGCCGTTATTAGTCCCTCCTTCTTAACCATTTTACTATAGTTATTTTGTAGATGATTATTGTATTATATATGTGGAGTGGGCGCGGGTGAAATTTTTGTGGTTTTAAGTTAGATATATAAACGGGAGTTTAGGCATGAGCGGGAATAGGAATTAATGCTGAGAGTCCAGTGGTGGCGTATGGCGCATAAACTGCACTTTCCTCTTTTCATCCCTTTTTGTTGTCAATTCTTTTCTCTCTCTCACCTGTAATTATAGCACCGCTTATCTCTTTGCATTAGACTACTCGTCTGTTCTGTACTTATAACTTATACCAACGCGGTATCTGGAGATCTAGTAAGTCAACTAATAAGATGTGTTTCTCTTTCCTTCTGTCCAACCCCTATGCCAGCAACAATGAGGCATCCTTGGAAAGCTGGGCTGAATGGAAGGATGAACAAAGGAGAAATAAGACAAGAAAGAGCAAAAATGGATCAACATATATCTCCGACTCAATTGAAAATACAAAATAAAGGTTCCCCGAGCTGGGTGTCATCGGGCTAAACATTTCAGACCACCGATGAAAAGAGAAAATGGTTTCCAAATTCATCGATGTCCCGAGGGGCCTCTGCTGTATGCTGCATTGTACTCGTACAGTACACTGAATTGAATTGGGGCGTTTTATGTCCTGCACTATCGGTATCATAAATTTAATCTGACTTGACTTCAGGCAACTGGTGACTTGAGTTAGCTGGTCGCCTTGACTCCCTAAGGTAGGAGTACTCTCAACCGGGTGAGAAATTAATTATTCTATCTCATTCTAACTATAGTACTAGCCGTGCTCAACCCTGTAAAGTCCACTAAAGTCAATTCTAAGCGTAAAGGGAAGGAAAGGCTCAATATCAGAGAGAAAATGAAAAAAACAGGCCCAAAAAACCGCCGCACTCTGGAGCAAGATTCTGTTTTTTCTCCTAAAATACAGGGAATATGGACAAAGGACTAAATAGGCAAGAAGCAAAGGAGCGAGGGTAATTATCAGCTCTAGATTAATACTTTGTAGACAGAAACTGCCATGGTATGAAAAGGCCACCTACTTTGCTTGTAGGAAGCCTGTTTTTGTGAAGTGAAGGGTATGGGGAGATGGGAACGGAGATATGTCTTGTGGAGAAGAAGAGGAGGAAAGAAGGGGAGAGCAGGGCCATCAAGCACCGAGCAAAAACCAACGTTGTGTAAATGCTATACTATAAGGTTCTTGAAGTGGAGGGAGGAGATAATATGATACTCAAAGATTGGTAGGTAGATAGCTAGGATGCGAAGGAGTAACACATACAAGGAAGGCAAAGGGAGGACTAGAGAGGGTGAATCAAGAGTGAAGTTTAATAGCTCGACAGTGTGATACTGCAAGCCAGAGGGTTCGTGCGGTGGGGAGCTTTTGTTGTGAGTGCGGGGGTCTCTGGGTCTTTTTGGAAGGTCACTGAGATGACTTGGAGGGATCAGCTGGGAAAAGGTTGAACTATCGCCACCCACTAACTAGAGAACTGAGCCCTGATTTCCCAATAACTGTTTTACAACTCTCTCATGTCGCTTTTCGGAGCGCGCGCAAGTAGTGGTTGGCTGGTGGTGTCTGTTAGCGCAATTTCCTAGTTAACCCACACCGGTCTACGAGTATTCCCGCTGTTATAATGTGTCCACATTTCGTAGCCTACGAGATGGGTGTTCCACTATTGTTATCCGCAATTCCGGCAGTATTTCCACGATGTCCTCTACCTACCTTTAGCCGCCCGCAACGGAGATGTTCGGCCGTCTTCATCCTTAGTATATGGGGTGATAGGGGGGAAGTCAAATACGGCCGACGAAATGCGTGGTGCCAAACACCTCTGGGTCAGCCGTCTAGGGGTGGGTACTGGAACGATGACTTTCTTTCGGGAGAGTAGTCTTCTCCGGAGAGAAATATTTGACCAAGGAAAACGAGAACCAGCGGGAGAAAAAAGGGAAATGATATCACGATCAGGAAACAAAACAGTACTGAATGTGAGCAATCACCGCTCACACAGGGGTAGCGTTAAATAAATCGTCGGTGATAATAAAAGAGCCGGAGGATAAAGTCGATGACTATCGATAAACCACAAAGAAGCGGAGTCGTCTATGCACATGTTGTCTTCGCCTCCGTTGCCTGTCCTCCTTTCCTTATAAACCCACGATCCCAGCCAGCCATTAGTAATCCACCCTCCGCTACCGCAACGTACCCACCGCTCCCCTATCTAACTAGCTAGCTCTTTAACCCGCCCGCCCACTAAATAAAATAAAATACAGGAAACAATTTAGTAGAAAGCTTGGCCCATTTCCAGCCCCACAGTACGCAGGGGTGGTGAAGCAGCCACTAGCATGGGAAGACGCCAACCTGAAATGCTAGAATACGGAGGCTAGATACTACTCATGATTGCTGCCGGAAGGGGTTGGTGGGAGTAGGGGAGGTATTTCTGGTGCGGAAGGATGTTAACTCCGGCTTGGATTGTGCTGTGGTTGAATGCTGCTCTTGCTGACTGCTAAGAGGGGGCAGGGGGATGTGGTGAGGATGGCTTTGAGGGAGATATAAACCCAGCACGCAAAAGGCGTGCGCGGTCAAACATCGATCTCCTACGCTTTGGGTTGGCGTGGGGGCGTAGTTGAGCTCCTGCGGCTCCGGAAAAATGTGGCCATCGAGGCCTGACGGCCGGGGGGTATATTGCTTCTTAGCATCCTTGAAACTAGCCGAGATGTTGTATCATACCTACCAGCTTTTGGGGATGCTCAGCTCGACCTCATAAACTTTCACCGTTTCACCTTTCCTCCAAATCCAATTTCTTCTGGCCCCTATGCTTGTGGATCATTGGTCACCGTGATTTACGTTTTGAGGTAAATTCTAAGACATTGGTCGAGTTGGATGTGATGAGAACGGACATACTGTAGTTAACTAGGTATTTCTAGCTCAGCTTGTAGGGCTTAGTGCGGCTAGTTATATATTGTTGTGCCATAAAGTCGTTAACCTCTGCGGGGGTTCTCTCCAGAGCGCAACTTCTCTATTACAACTAAATTTCGTTCAAAGATTGATTCTACTGATGAATTCCCCCTTTTGTGTACTGTATACGGTACCTATATCCTGCGATGCTCATATAAGGTACTGCGATACTATCCGATGTTGCGATAAAGGCCTGGGTGCGATAACCAGGAGGAGGTTGCTAAGGTTCATACTGCATCACTCGTATATCTCCTAACAGCCATGTGTTCGAAGGATAGGGTACCGGTACGGTGAGTTACTAGGCGTCGTTTGCCGACTATCATGAAACTTCAGATCACAATCTCGGATCTTAGTATGGTACCAATACCATTGCCGAGGATGCCATCAATATTCTGCAGGAGTCGTCATCCTTTCACTAGTTCTCCAACATTCTCGACCCCGTTTTGTTTTTCCCTGAGGTTAAGTTCACAGAAGTATTCATGCAAAAAAAAAGAGATGGGGGGGAGAAATTTTAGCACCGAGGGCCTTTATGAAATCGATAGTAAGCAATCAACCAAGAGGAGAGGAGAGTTTATATACTTCAACCTTGTATGAACTTCCTTTTAAGCATGCGCTAAGTATTATTACTGGGGTAGACCCCGAAGGCTGGATGTTAGATTACTTCACCTTGACATAAATGTATAGGATGGAAGACAAAATTACCTAAGATTACTAGAATTTAAGGTGGGAAATGGGTATCATTCGAACACTAGGTATCTTGGACTCTCGCAAGTCCTTTAAAAAAAGTGGTGTACTCTGCGGGTTACCTGATAAAGCTGTAGCGTTATACTAAAACCCGAGGTTAAACTTTCATTCTTACCTGGAGCGAGTCCCTGTGGTAACCATAGAAAGGTGGCGCGAACGCAGGCACGGGAGGGACAGGGTTTACGTAGGGAACGCCTGAATGGGCAACCACACAAGGCTGGACAGGACACTACGGTGGGCCAACATCCACTCGGGTACTGGAGCGGATGTAGAGGGTCGAAATTTCGGGTGAAGCCTCGCCAGTCCAATTGTGTACCTTACAGCTTATTAAAAAGTGCGATCCGGCCATCGGATAACCAATGTAATCAGATCTCTTTCTCATGCAGCGCCCTACCCTCGCCCCACCACAATGGGACATCCTTAGCAGGCCAGTTAGAAAAAACAAGAGAGACAAAGAAAACGAAAAGGGAGGATGGAAATAGGATCTAGGGATACTTCTAGCTTGGTTGAAAAAATTAAAGAAAGTCAGTCCCCACATTGCTAGGAGCCAGGTATTCTTAAACCAAGAGATCCGGGATCCGTACAGTGTATAGTACCCATAATGAGGTGATGTTTGTATTTGTGTGGGAGAGTGGTCCGTTTTATAAACATAACCATATTGCGAGTAGTGCGTGATCATGCTACCGGGAAGCTTATTGTTCCGTGTAAGTGGTGACATAAGGTGGGGAACACCCCTGTAATCTGGTGAGTCGACATAATTACCGTAGAGATATTTACCAGTACTGTATTTCCGCTAGGGATTGTGGAGATATATGGGATCTAACAGATCTGCATAGGTTTGGTATCACTTAAGATTTTGTCCAGAAAGATAATAGATATGTTCTATTCTTCTCACTTAACGCTCGTTCGGCCCAGGGGTATCCGACAAACAATTTGGCTAGTTACTGATTGGGGTACGGTGCCTGTATCCTAGTGAAACATTAAGTCAAGTGTCAACCTATCCCATGGACCAAGCGCCCAACGATGTTGCTGGATTGTAGTTGCGTTTCTTTGGTATTTAATTACCGATACTAAATAAGACACAACTAGAATCCGGCCGATATAACAACCTTACTTCACTCTTGGGATAGTTTACCGGTTGTCGAGGGATATTGGGCCCTTGCGGTACTTAAACTGGTTGGCTATCGAATAAATATTGAGAGGTGACCTGGGGCACTAGGTCTACATGACAGATTATCGGACTAAATTTCATGGAGAACTTGAACAGTGGATTGCCACTCTAGCCGAGTATTAGAGTCGGCATTGTGTTCTGTAATGTCTGGGCTCACATTGTGAGACTATTACAATCGCTGGGGCTTACTCGGCCAGAAGTGATTGGATAGTGATTTCAGCGCCACGAGCCGCATCCCAGCTTTTTCAGCTGGGCTGGCGTATTCCATAAAAACCCCCCGATATCCCCATCTTGCTTATCGCTGTGATGTATCTACGACCAACACTTCGGACGGACCGCCATGGACTACACAGAAAATCCACACTCGATTAACATCGGTAATTCCAACAGCTATAACGTCACGAATAGCCACAATATCATCTATGTGAACAACATTATAGCCGATGAGAACCCAGAAATTATGCGGTGGCTCTCGCCGCTGGACTCACGGAGAAGGCATCAAGATGTGCGTACCGAAAGGTTCGATGGTGTGGGGAATTCCCTTTTGGAAACAAACGAATTTCGTAAGTGGAGGAGTGGTGAAAGTGGAGTAGATAAGGCTGTCTTATTTTGCTATGGGAATCCAGGAGTCGGAAAGACATTTCTAAGGTAAGTGACAGGTCTTCTGGAAGAAGTAGGAATTACCACTGACCGCAAGCAACATTAGTTCGTTGGTGATCGATAGGCTGTGTGATGAGGCTGGCGAGGAAGATATTTCGATTGCGGGGTTCTACTGCGACTTCCGCAATCAGGATGAACAGACAGCGGCCAACATCGTTGGAGCCATCTTAAAGCAGCTTGTGGCTAGAGGAGAAATACTGGAGCACGTGCGAACGGCATTTCAAAAGGCGAAAATTGAGCTTGGCGGCAGAGGTCTGCGACTTCCAGATATGGTGCAGATGGTGAAGAGGGCTGTTGCCACATTACCGCAGGTCTTCATCTGCATTGACGCTTTAGATGAGTGCCTTCCTAAGCATCAACTGGAGCTCCTTGGGTCACTGAAGGATATCCTTCAGGAGTCACCGAAGATGCGAATATTTGTCACCGGGAGGCCTCATGTTGAGGTTGAAATTGTAAGGTATTTCGCGACTGCGATTACAGTACCCGTCAGCCCTGTCATGCATGAGATAAAAAGATATTTGGAGAAGAAGTTGGAAATGGACACTATGTGCGACGCGATGTCTGATGATCTACGGGCGGATATCCTAAGAATTATTCCCGAGGGAATCTCAGAAATGTGTGTAGGAGCATCCATAGTTCCCACCCCATGCATGGATTTGTGTTAGCTAACAATAGTGTGTAGATTCCTCCTTGTTTCGCTGAACATCGACGCTATCCTGGGGGAGGTTACCATCTTTGACAGAAGACAAAAGTTGAATGAGATAACCAAGGGCAATCATTTGGAGGATGCGTACGCAACAACCCTAGTACGAATGAAGGCGCAGAAGGGGAGTAGATCTAGGCTTGGGATGGAAGCTCTGATGTGGGTATCGAACTCGGAGCGTCCATTATACACTAGCGAACTATGTCATGCCTTAGGAGTGAAGATAGGATCTCCTGATCTGAGTGTTGAAAGCATTCCTACAATTCGGACACTCCTAGCGTGCTCTTTAGGGCTTATCACGATTGAGGCGTCATCCTCTACCGTCCGGCTTGTGCACTTCAGTCTGCAAGAGTATTTATCGGATAATCCAAGCCTGTTCCAAAACCCACACTCGATGATTGCGGAGGTTTGCTTGACGTACCTGAATTTTCAGTGTGTTCGGGAACTTTCACCAACTCTTACTTCGGTCCCGCCGACAGTCCCCCTTGTCGGATATGCTTCTTGCTACTGGGGAAAGCACATTAAAAGGGAGAAGGCAGAGAGTGTGAGCCCGCTTGCACTGGAACTTCTGATTGAATTCGAAAGGCATATATCCTCCCAGCTGCTCTTACTACGTTACAATGAGGATGAAAGTTGGCGGGAGCCGGATTTTAATGAAATGGGTGGCCCCAAGGGTTTTACCGGGCTACATGGAGCGGCGTTTTTCGGGACGGCGGAGATAGTTACTGCCTTACTGGCGATGAAGGAATGGGATATTAACGCCACGGATAGTATGGGTAGAACGGCGCTCACGTGGGCAGCTGCAGGAGGTCATGAAGCTATCGTAAAAATACTATCCCAGTGCGAGGGTGCCGAGATCGATACGAGGGACACCGAATATGGTCAAACACCGCTCTCGTTGGCTGCGTGGAAGGGGCATTCGGGAGTAGTAAAGTTGCTATTGGAACGGGGGGATATCAATCCCAACACTGTAGACGCCATATCTGGTCGAACACCGCTCTCGTGGGCTACGGAGAACGGGCATGAGGAAGTAGTAAAGTTGCTATTGGAACGAGAGGATATCAATCCCAACACTACAGACACCGCTTTTTGTCGAACACCACTCTCGTGGGCTGCGGAGTATGGGCATTTGGGAGTAGTAAAGTTGCTATTGGAACGAGAGGATATCAATCCCAACTCAGCCGGGGCCGAATATGGTCAAACGCCACTCTCTTGGGCTGCGAGGAGAGGGCATTCGGGAGTCGTAAAGTTGCTTTTGGAACGAGAGGATATCAACCCTAACACTGCAGACACCCTTTATGGTCGAATACCGCTCTCGTGGGCTGCAGAGAACGGGCATTCGGGAGTAGTAAAGTTGCTATTGGAACGAGAGGATATCAATCCCAACACTGCAGACACCCGATTTGGTCAAACACCGCTCTCGTGGGCTGCGGAGAACGGACATGAGGACGTAGTAAAGTTGCTATTGGAACGAGAGGATATCAATCCCAACACTCCAGACACCGTTTATGGTCATACGCCGCTCTTGTGGGCTGTGAGGAACGGGCATGAGGAAGTAGTAAAGTTGCTTTTGGAACGAGAGGATATCAATCCTAACACTGCAGACGCCATATCTGGTCGAACACCGCTCTCGTGGGCTGCGGAGAACGGGCATGAGGAAGTAGTAAAGTTGCTTTTGGAACGAGAGGATATCAATCCCAACACTCCAGACACCGAATATGGTCAAGCACCGCTCTTGTGGGCTGCGAAGAGCGGGCATTCGGGAGTAGTAAAGTTGCTATTGGAACGAGATGATATCAATCCCAACATTGCACACACCGAATCTGGTCAAACACCGCTTTTGTGGGCTACGGAGAACGGTTATTCGGGAGTAGTAAAGTTGCTTTTGGAACGAGAGGATATCAATCCCAACACTCCAGACACCGAATATGGTCAAACACCACTCTTGTGGGCTGCGAAGAGCGGGCATTCAGGAGTAGTCAAATTATTATTGGAACGAGATGATATCAATCCCAACACTGCAGGCCCCGGAGATGGTGGAATACCACTCTTGTGGGCTGCCGTAAGCGCATATGAAGGAGTAGTAAAGTTGTTATTGGAACGAGAGGATATTAATCCCAACACAGCCGGGGCCGAATCTGGTCAAACACCACTCTTGTGGGCTGCGAGGAAAGGGTATGAGGGAATCGTAAAGTTGCTATTGGAACGAGAGGATATCAATCCCAACACTCCCGACACCCTTTATGGCCAAACACCGCTCTTGTGGGCTGCGGGGCACGGGCATTTGGGAGTAGTAAAGTTGCTATTGGAACGAGAGGATATCAATCCCAACACTGCAGACACCAGACATGGTGGAACACCGCTCGGCTGGGCTGCGGGGAACGGACATGAGGGAGTAGTAAAGTTGCTGTTGGGACGAGACGATATCAATCCCGACATACGAGACCTCATGGGCAAAACAGCCCTCGAATTAGCTGCGTTCGGTGGACATACAAAAGTTGTGGAGTTACTCTTAGCGCCTAGACCCTCCCTTCCCCTCCCGGTAGATATCGACATAGTCGCAGAGCACCCCCCCTCGCCCGAACCGTCCAACAAACTTCTAAGCCCCTCTCAGTCTATTCCGGCGGCTCGCCCTTCACCGGCAAAACGCCTTCCCCTCGATACCCGATCTGTCCTCCGAATGGCGACTGGCTCCTTCGTGATTATTTCATCTTTCATTTTTCTATTCTATTTTCTCTTCTATTTTCTTGCTATTATTAGTCCCTCCTTCTTAACCATTTTATTATTGTCATTTCGTAGATGATTATTGTATTATATATGTGGAGTGGGCGCGGGCGAAATTTTCGCGGATTTAAGTTAGATATATAGACGTGAGTTTAGGTACGAACGGGAATGGAAATTAATATACAAGTAGAGAGTTCTGTGTTGGTGTATGGCGCATAAACTATACTTCCCCCCTTTCATCCTTTTTTGTCGTCAAAACTCTTGTTTTTCTGGCTTTTACTTGTAGTTATAACACTGCTTAACTTATCTCTTTTCATTAGACCACTCGTCTGTTCTGTACTCATAACTTATGGCAACGAGGCACCTGGGGATCTAATAAGTCAACTAATAAGATATATTTCTCTTTCCTTCTGTCCGGCTCCTACGCCCAGCAACAATGAGGCATCCTTGGAAAGCTGGGCTGAATGGAAGGGTGAAAGAAGGAGAAATAGGGCAAGAAAGAAAGAGCGAAAACGCAATCAGCAGATATGTCCGGCTCAAGTGGGGATACAAAAGAAAACCTCTCCGAGTTGGGTCTTATCGGACTAAAGATCTCAGACCACCTACCAAAGGACCGAATTGTTTCCAATTTCATTGATCTCCCGAGGAGTCTATGCTACATGCTGCACTGTATACTGCGCTGAGTTGAATTGGGGTGTTTTATGTCCTTCACTACCGGAATCATAAATATAATCTGTGTTGATTTGGGGCGAGTGGTGGTTCAGGTCAGCTGGTTGTCTTGCCATCTTAGGGCAGATGCACCCTCAACCGGGCGAGAAATCAGTTATTCTACCAGTGCAGTACTCTAACTACAGCGCAAGCCATATCAAACTCTACAGGGTCCACTAAAGTCAATTCTAAGCGGAAAGGGAAGGAAAGGGTCGATATCAGAGAGAAAATGGAAAAACACGTCTAAAAATTATCGCACTCTGGAACAAGATTTTCTTGTTTTTTTTCCTAAAATATGAATATAGACAAAGAACTAAATAGGCGAGAAGTAAAGGAACGGGGGTAATGATCAGCGCTAAATTAATACTCTGCGAACAGAAACTGCTATGGAGTGAAAAAGCCACCTACTTTGCTCGTACGAAGCCCTCTTTCCTAAAGTGTTGGGTGTGGTGAGATGAGAGCGAGAATGTGCGTTGTAGAGAAGAGGTGGAAGAAAGTAAAAGAGAAAATGAAGCCACCAAGCCCCGAGAAAAAGCCAATATTGTGTAAGTACTATGTGAAGTAAAAGGAGATGATATGATACTCTAGGGTTGTAGGTAGATAGCTAGGATTCGAAGGAGTAATGCAAACAAGAAATTCAAAGGGAGAGCTAGAGAGGGTGAATAGAAAGTGGAGTTTAATAATGCGATAGTGTGATGCTTCAAGCCAGAGGGTTCGTGCGGTGAGGAGCTTTTGTCGTGAATGTGAAGAGCTCTGGATCTTTTTGGAAGGGCACGGAGATCACTCGGAGGGACCAACTGGGAAAAGTTTTGTTGAGCCATCGCCACCCACTTACTGGGGAACCGAGCCCTGATTTCCCAATAGCCATTTTACAATTCCCTCATGTCGCTTCTCGGAAGTGCGCGCAAGTGCTGGTTGGCTGGTGGGGTCTGTCGTCGCAAAGTTCTGGCTAACTCACACGGTGCTAAGAACATTCCCGCTGCTCTAATGTGTCCACATTTTGCAGTCCACGAGAGGGGTGCTCCACTGCTTTTATCCGCAGTTCCGGGAGTATTTCCACAATGTCCTCATACCTATCTTTAGCTACACAGAGGTGTTTGGTCGTCTTCATCCGCAGTATCGGCGGTAGCACAAGGAGACATCAAACCTAACAGCCGAAATGCATGGGAGCCAATCACCTCTAATTAAGTTAGCAGTCTAGGGGTGGGAATGCAGGTGTGGTGAAGCAACCGCCAGACGGGAAGACGCCAACCCGAAATTCTAGAGCAGCCAGACACCACTCATGATTGCCGCCGGGAGAGGGCCAGCGGGAGTAGGCGAGGTATGGCTGATGCAGAAGGATGTCAACCCCGAACCTTGATTGCGCCGCTGTCGAATGCCGCTCTTGCTAGGCGCTAAGAGGGGGCACGTGGATGTGGTGAGGATGCTTTGAGGGGAGATGTCAACCCAACACGCAAAAGGCGTGCGCGATCAAACACTGATCTCCTGCGCTTTGGAGGGTAAATACGAGGGGGCTGTCACGCTCCCGCATCTCTGGAAAAATTTAGTCGCTATTGAGACCTGACGGCCGGGGGTATATTGCTTCCCAGCATCCTCGAAAACAGCGGAGATGTTGTATATCATACCTGCCAGCTTTGGGAGATGCTCGGTTCCACCTCATGAACCTTTGCCGTTCTTTTTTTCCTTTCGAATTCGATTTCTTCTGTCTACTGCGCTTGTAAATCATCTGTCCCTGCTATTTATGTTTTGAGGGAAATCTCGTGAGGATGGAGTTGCATGTGATGAGAATTGACATATGTACTGTGATTGACTGGGAATTGCTGGCTCAGTTTGTAGGGCTTAGTGTGGCTTGTTATATGTTTGTGTTCTAGAGTCGTTAACCACTGGCAGGGGTTCTCGCCGCAGACTTCTCCCTCGCAACTAAATTTAATTCGGATGTTATTTTTTACTCATAGATTCCTCCCTTTGAGTACTGTATACGTACCGATATCCTGCTATACTTATATGACTTACTGCGAAACAATCCAATGTTGCATAAAGGCCTGGGTGGCATAAATAGGAGGTTGTTAAAGTTCATACCTCATCACTCGTATATCTCCCTAGTGTTCGAAGGGTAAAGTGTGGGAGTTACCAGGCGTCGTTTGCTGACTATCGTGGAGCTTCAGATCACAATCTCGGATCTTGGTATGATACCAATACCATTGCCAAGAATTCCTATCCTAGCCGATACTTTGTAGGAGTCGTCATCCTTTCATCAGTTTTCTAACCTTCTCAGCCACCCTTCTTTCCCTAAGGTTAAGTTCAAGGAAGTTTTCATGCAAAAAAAAGAGACCGGGGGGGGGGGAAGAAATTTCAGCACTGAGGGGCCTATATGAAATCAAGAATAAGCAATCAGCCAAGAGGAGAGTTTAATTAAGTGCCAAGTATCTATCACTGGGGTAGAGCCCAAAGGCTAGATGTTAAGTTACTTCAACTTGATAAAAGTGTATAGGATGAAAGACAGAATTACCTAATATTACCAGAATTTAAGATTGGAAATGCGGATTATTCGAACACTACTGTTTATATCTTGGACTCTTGTAAGTCCTTTAGAAAACTGGTGTGCTGTCTGGATCATCTGATAAAGCTGCCGCCATATGCTACAGCCCGGGGTTAAACTTTCGTTCTTACGAGAGCGGGTCCCTGTGATAACCCTAGAAAGGTGGGATGAACGCGGCACGGAAGAGAGGAGCAAACACACAATGCTGAGCAGAACACTACGATGAGCCAACACCTACTGGAGCGAACCCTGAGGCTCGAAGCCTAGGGTGGGGCCTCGCTAGTCAATTATGGGCAGTACCGTACAACTTAGGGCCTCCGTTTTGAAACGGAAGGAAGAGGGCTATTTGTATGGGGAAACGGAACCGAACCGTTGGATCCGGACCCTTATCGGGGGGTGCGATCCGGTTGTCGGGTAACCAACCCATGTAAGATATCATATCATAATCATATCTGTTTGTCCCTTGTGCCCTACCCTCGCGCCCCACCACAATAGGACATCCTTGGCAGGCCGGTTAGAAAAAAAAGAGAGACAGAGAAAACAAAAAGGGAGCAAAAAAATAGAATCTAGGGATACTTCTTGCTTGGTTGAAAATACTAAAGAAAGCCCCTTGCTACACTGCTAGGAGCTAGGTGTTCTTGAACCAAAAGACCCGGGATCCGCACGTACTATAATAGCTGTAATGTGGTGATGTTTGTACTAGTAAAACGGAATGCTGTTGCATGACGTCAAGTTTCTGAGGCTCTAGCCAATTTTCGGCTGTGTGAGAGAGCGGTCTGGTTTATAAATGTAACGATATTACGAGTAGTGCGTGATCCTGCTCCCGAGAGGTTTATTGTTTCGTGTAAGTGGTGACATTACAGTAAGAGGAAGAACACCCTGCGATCTAGTGACATAATTGCTGTAGAGATACTAACACTTTATTTCTTTTCGGGACTGAGGAGATATATGTGGTCTGATAGATCTGCATAGGTTCGGGATCACTTAAAATTCTGCCTAGAGGGATTCGTGATATTAGATATGTTTCATTCTGCTCACTTAGCAGGTCGTTCGGCCCAGGGGATGCCGACGAACCATTTGGCTAGTTGCCGGTTGAGATACCGGTATCCTTTTGAAAAAATTAAGCGTCAGCCCATCCTATGGACTAAGGACTCTACTTAGTAAATGTTGCCGGATTGTAGTTGCGTTTCTTTAGCACTTTAGTACCGGTTCAAATAAGAAACGACTGGAATCCGGCTAATATAATAACTCTACTTCACTCTTGGGATAGTTTACCGGTTGTCGGGGGATATTGGGCCCTTTGCGATACTTAAACTGGCTGGCTATCTAATAAATACTGAGAGGTGACCTGGGGCACTCGGTCTGCATGACAGATTATCGGACTAGATTTTATGGAGAACTTGAACTGTGTATTGCCCCCTATTGTACCCGAGCATCAGAGTCGGTGTTGTATTCTGTAATGTCTGAGCTCATATTGTGAGACTCTTACAAGTACGATTGGTGGCGTTTACTCGGCGAGAAACGATTGGATATCAATTTTAGTACCACGAGCCGCATCCCCCGCTTTTTTCAGCTGGCCTAGCCCATTCCATAAAACCCCCCGAGATCCCATCTTGGTTAACCCTGTGCTATATCTACGAGTAACTACTACGGACGGACTGCCATGGACTACACAGAAAATCCACACTCGATTAACACCGGTAATTCCAACAGCTATAACGTCACGAATAGCCATAATATCATCCATGTGAACAACATTATAGCCGATGAGAACCCAGAAATTATGCGGTGGCTCTCGCCACTGGACTCACGGAGAAGGCATCAAGATGTGCGTACCGAAAGGTTCGATGGTGTGGGGAATTCCCTTTTGGAAACAAACGAATTTCGTAAGTGGAGGAGTGGTGAAGGTGGAGTAGATAAGGCTGTCTTATTTTGCTATGGGAATCCAGGAGTCGGAAAGACATTTCTAAGGTAAGCGACTAGTCTTCTGGAAGAAGCAAGAATTGCCACTGACGACTAGTAATATTAGTTCATTGGTGATCGATAGGCTATGTGATGAGGCTGGCGAGGAAGATAGTGTAGTGGCGGGGTTCTACTGCGACTTCCGCGGCCAGGATGAGCACACAGCCGCCAACATCATTGGAGCTATCCTAAAGCAGCTGGTGTCTAGAGGAGAAGTACTGGAGCACGTGCGAACGGCGTTTGAAAAGGCGAAACAGGAGCTCGGCGGCCGGGGTCTGCGACTTCCGGAAATGGTGCAGATGGTGAAGCGGGCTGTTGCCCCATTACCGCAGGTTTTCATCTGCATTGATGGTTTGGATGAGTGTCTTCCTAAACATCTACTGGAGCTTCTTGGGTCAATGAAGGATATCCTCCGGGAGTCACCGGGGATGCGAATATTTGTCACCGGGAGGCCTCATGTTGAGGTTGAAATTGTAAGGCACTTTGCCGCTGCGATTATAGTACCCATTAGCCCTAGCACGCATGAGATAAAAAGATATTTGGAGAAGAAGTTGGAAATGGACACCATGTGCGACGCGATGTCTGATGATTTGCGGGCGGATATCCTAAGAATTATTCCCGAGAGGATCTCTGAAATGTGTGTAGGAGCATCTACAGTTCCCACTTTATGCATGGTTTTGTGTTGGCTAATAATGGTCTGTAGATTCCTCCTTGTCTCGCTAAACATTGACGCTATCCTGGGGGAGGTTACCATCTTTGACAGAAGACAAAAGTTGAACGAGATGACTAAGGGCAATCATTTGGAGGATGCATATGCCACAACCTTAGCTCGAATGAAGGCACAAAAGGGGAGTAGATCTAGGCTTGGGATGGAAGCCCTGATGTGGGTATCGAACTCGGAGCGGCCATTACACACCAGCGAACTATGCCATGCCTTAGGAGTGAAGATAGGATCTCCTGATCTGAGTGTTGAAAGCATTCCTACAATTCGGACACTCCTAGCGTGCTCTTTAGGGCTTATCACCGTTGAGGTATCCTCCTCTACCATCCGGCTTGTGCACTTCAGTCTGCAAGAGTATTTATCCGATAATCCAAGCCTTTTCCAAAGCCCACACTCGATGATAGCGGAAGTTTGCTTAACGTACCTCAATTTTCAATGTGTCCGGGAACTTTCACCAACCCTTAGTTCGGCCCCGTCAACAGCCGCCTTTGCCGGATATGCTTCTTGCTACTGGGGAAAGCACATTAGAAGGGAAAAGGCGGGGAGTGTGAGTCCACTTGCACTGGAGCTTTTGGTTCAATTCGAGCAGCATATATCCTCTCAGCTGCTCTTACTACATTACCATGAAAATAGAGGTTACCGGGAGCCAGGTTTTGATGGGAGGGATGGCCCTAAGGGGTTTACAGGGCTCCATGGGGCGGCGTTTTTTGGGACCATGGAGATAGTTGTTGGGCTATTGGCGATGAAAGAATGGGATATTAACGCAATGGATAATATGGGTAGAACGGCGCTCGCGTGGGCAGCAGTAGGAGGTCATGAGGATGTTGCAAAGATGCTATTACAGTGCAAAGGTGCCAAGGCCGATACAATGGACGTCGAATATGGCCGAACACCGTTCTTATGGGCTGCGGAGCGCGGGCATGAGGGAATAGTGAAATTGCTATTGGAACGAGAGGATATCAATCCCAACACTCCAGACACCAAATATGGTCAAACGCCACTCTCATGGGCTGCGGAGTACGGCCATGAGGGAGTAGTAAAGTTGCTATTGGAACGAGAAGATATCAATCCCAACACTGCAGACACCAAAAATGGTCAAACACCGCTCTTGTGGGCTGCGGAGAACGGGCATTCAGGAGTAGTAAAGTTGCTATTGGAACGAGAAGATATCAATCCCAACACTGCAGACACCGAATATGGTCAAACACCGCTCTCGTGGGCTGCGGAGAACGGGCATGAGGGAGTAGTAAAGTTGCTATTGGAACGAGAGGATATCAATCCCGACACTGCAGACACCAAAAATGGTCGAACACCACTCTCGTGGGCTGCGAAGGGCGGGCATTCGGGAGTAGTCAAATTGTTATTGGAACAGGAAGATATCAATCCCAACACTCCAGACACCAAAAATGGTCGAACACCAC
>QOVD01009743.1:0-47874 GCA_003521225.1 Tuber microsphaerosporum
GGGGGGAGGGGGGGTAAACACCGTCCAATTAAATGTCCTATAAACAGAATTCTTCAGGCGGAGATATAGGAGCGGCTGTTTTCTTTTTGGGGGGGAGGGAGGTGTTACAGAGAGGTGCGGCAGGTAAAGTACCGGTATGATCGAAGGTTTGTTATTATAGATACCGATATAGTTCGACTTACTTAACACGCTCATTCGCTTTACCTACAGATAATTCCGTAGCCCAGCCCAGCCCAATCCAGTCCGCATGAATTGGAAGGATTTGAAAACCAGCTGACCAAATAAGTCGGCAGAAGCTTGGTATTCTCCGGTTCTCTCTCACTCGTTTCTGACCCCGCAGCTTTTTATTTCATCCCCCTCAACTTTCTCCCACCGGCCGAAGTTAGGTGTAAGGGGGGGAGGGAAAACGGCAACGGTAATGCCATTCTATAACGTATGTATGTAAAAGCAATGATGTCCAGTCCAACCCCCCCCTCCTCCTCCTCCTCCTCCTCCTCCTGCTCCTACAAAGCGCTTCCAAACTCAATTAACCATCCAGTCCTATTCGCTATCTTTATAGCATCATACAAGCTCCTCTTGACTTACTCCTGCGTTCGAATAAGCACTCTTTACCTCATTTCACTCTACTGCGCTCTGTGGATAACTTATGGACGCGTTATGATATACACGTGGGGCATGTGCATGATTGCGTCGATTGATTGATTGATAGAAAGTGGTTCCGAAATTTTTTGTTTTTTGCTTTCTTTTTCTTCCACTCCCCCCTTTCTTAGATAGTTTGCCGGTTGCCGGTGGGCTCTAGATGATAGAATAAGTGAGTGAGCGCTTGTAAAAGAGCTATATAGTGCTGCGCGCTGCATACGGTACACGAGATATATAGCACCCCGGATCAGAATGTTTCTATATTGCCACTTTAGCGTAGGTTGTCGTGGAGCATAATACAGTACAATATAAAACAGTTTACGATAGGAGCCAAGTCGCAATTACAGCAAAAGCAGTGACCACCGTAAATGAATCAGTTAGTCAGTCAGTCAATAGCTTGCACCGGTATCGTGGCTCTCCCGGGTGGCCGGCCGGCTGGCTTACTGCATGTCATACAAGTACCACTATCACGATCCCCCAGCTAGACTTACTGGTATTCAGCGATTCGCCCAACTCACACACACTTTACTATGCTGGCAACCTCCATCAAGCCAAACCCACATTCGCGCACTCACGCTCACACACTCACACTCACTGATCATGACCATTCCGCAAGTAATAACAGCAATTATGCAAATAGGCGGAAACGTACCCGAACGTGGCGCCAGGCAGGGGGGGCAAGGCGTACTCGAGTGGACTAGCTGGCCTAAGCTCAAGCCCAAGAAAGTACCACAGGCAATGGATCTCTCCGGACCGAATATCCTCCCTCCGCCGCGGAGATATTTGACGGCGATTCGACGCGTTACCCCTCCCCGCTCCTACTTCCAATGCGTTATATTGTGCTCCCCTGTGAAGTCAAGTCCCCCACTCATAAAAGAAGAGCGCATTTATAAATTAGGGGCTAGGGGGAGTTTTTTATTTTTATCTCTATTTTCATATTGTTATTTTGATTATTGTAGTTTTTGATTAATGTTGTAGATCATTGCAATTTTTTTATACTTTCCTATATGGGAGGTGAGGTTGTACCTTCCATGTATTGGGAGGAGGAGGGCGTGGGGGGGCTAAGTCGGGGTTGTGAGTACGGTAGGTAGGTAGGTAGGTAAGTAGGTAGGTAGGTAGGTAGGTATAATAGGTATACACCGAGGCGGTACGGTCTGATATTATGGTATGGTATTATAGAGGGTACTTGTAAGCGGTCTATGGCATAAGTACCGCACAGTACAGTACGGCACCAACTCGTTCGATCAGACAACGGGAAGGTGCGATTGCGGGAGCTCGGGAGTGAGAAAGCAGGCAGGCAGGCAAGCAATGAAACAAAGTGCCGTAGACCGCAGCGGTCGTGGTGGCCAACGGTAGTTGCAAGTCCAGGACCATAATTTATATTGTGGGGATGAAGAAACAAGAAGAGGCAAAAGCAGCTGGTATGATGCATGGCCCTTCCTTCTTTCCCAATTGCCAGGCCAGACCAGGGGCTAACTCTATCGAGGAGACGGGGAAAAAAAAGCTTGTCAATCTCCGGGTGTTCGAGGAGGAGGAGTAGATGCAAACGGTAATACTCGTACTATCCCGTGAAACTCATTGGAGGGAGTGAGAAAGAAGGGTGGTCTAGAGATGCGATATCACTAAGGCAAAATAGGTAAAAACGAGATCAAGCGCAAGCAAGATGACGGCCCGGGAAAAAGCTTCTTTCCTTGTTTCCCTGTTTCCATTTTGTTTATTTAATATTTTTAATTTTTGACTGGGAGAAACGAACCGAACAAAGAGAGAGTTGACTTGTCAGATCGATCTGTGGTGCGTTTTGTTTTATGTGGGGTATATCTCTTGTGGTGATGGTGTGAAACAGTGAAATTCGCTACCAGGCGAGCTAAGCCGGATGTAGAATAAATTAATTGTTCTCACGCTGCCCAAGGGATAGCGCTGCACTCGTACAGCAGCATGTATGTAGCGTGCCATGGCACTGTCCTCGCACTCGAGGACCGTACAGTGCAACCGGGGGTGGGGGGGCTGAATGGATGGATGGGCCGTCTGGCGTGAGCGTGGGGTTTTTTTCTCAGGCGCGCTGGACTCGATAGATTTCTTGGTAGCCAATAATGTAACCCCCACAGCCTACGGTAGGAAAATCGGAAAACAGGGGTTAGAGACGAGCTACTAAACCCTCCAATCAGAACTCCAGAATCCTTGTCATTTTTCCCCATTTCTTTTTACCGCAAGCTGTATGGTGCTACAGATATTTTAGCAGCACAGGTATCCGGTAATAAGTACCGGTACCAGAATATTTTGGGTCTGTATTTGGTATGAGCGGTCAGATGCACACATAATCTGCCATACAAAACTCTGATCCCTGCGTTCGGGTGCTTCACACCAACTGTGCTACCTATGCCATTCACAGTACAAGGCAAGTCGAGCGCTCCAAGGAACCCCAATTGAAGACAGTGCATACCGGTATTGATGCTCTAGGATTTGTTCATGGTTTGCAGTCTCAGGTAAGAAGTGCCCAAGCACGGGAATAGAAAAATATACGGTCAATCATCTGTGCATATCTGTGCGCGCAAACAAAACTAGGCCCTCAGTGCTCGGGTTCAAAGATTCAAGAAGGATAGAAACTTGGGAGAGAGAGCCTGCAAGTTGGTTCCTTGGTTCTTGTATTCCACGAGATTGTTCTGGGGAAAATAAAATAGGGTAAAACAAAAAAAAGACATGTTGGACAACATATGCTTGATATCCTTGCCCTTGGGTTCCCAAAATGACACAGTTGCACCGAGGGAGATACCGGTACTTTAATATGAGTACTCCCCAGGACACGCAGTGGATCGTGTCGGTTGCTGGGTCTCGTGGATCCATCCAATAGTCATCGATAAACATCGAACGAACTCTTCTGAGTGGTGGTATCCCTCACCGAACCTGTCGCCCCCAAACGGCCCGGTGGATTTTTTTCCCTGAACACACACCTTGCTTTTCCCAAACCGTCTGATTGGACGCCTCTCCACCCCATGGGATAACAAGCTTTATTTCCAAGCTCGCCAAGACGATTTCGGTCCCCGAGAAATACTTGTAGATGGCACTGGTATCGTAAAGGGTAGAGAATAAATAAAAAAAGAGCATAGAAAAAAAAAAGAAGATACAAAAAATAAAAATAAGGACTTTGGTGTGAACAAACGAAGCATGTGGTCATATCTTCCTAATAGTTTTCCCAAACGACTGGAGGTAGGACCGTCCTGATGACCCTCCAGTGCCCTAGAGCGCTCGTTTCCTGCCAGCCAATAAGCGCATCGATGTTAGACTCGCTAAGACTGGTGATTCCACCCGACGCCCCAAAGTACTGATCGAGATTTATTTCGTATTGAGGGAAGAGATAGTGTCTCCTCAAAATCGACCCCAAAATGTCGGCATCAGCCGGTGCACGGAACGTATAGGGATCCGGAGAGAGGGTGCAAAAGATAACCTAAAATTCCAAATGATTGGTGACAGTTAGCAGAGCCAGGAATGGAGTAACCAAGCTTTTCCAGCGGAGGGGATGTAAAGAGGGGGCGGAGAAAGAAAAAAAACAAAAAATAAGGATAGGTCAGGCATGCTCAGCTCGCCGGAAGAAACGGCATGGAGAAAAGTGGAGAAAGAGAGGACAAAAAAAAGAGGGCTGTATTCTCCGGACGGATTCGTTACTGTAACATTGAACAGGGTTCGAAAGAGACAGGGTCCCAGTTATCCGCCTATCAGGGCTTACCCCCCCCTCCTCCTTCCGCGAGGTGGGTCTTGAGGAAAATAGCCGAGAAGCAGGGTCCAGCCTGACCCGGCCGAGGTAACAAGAAATGTGTCCTGAAGTCGTAGGAGACAAAGAGATAAACGGAACCAGGGAACCAGATAGGGCCCGAAAAAGGCAAACATAATGCCCTAAAGCAGGGTTCAAAGATCCCGTAGCACAAGCCAGATAAAGATCCGAAAATCTTGTTGAGCAGACAGAAAAAGAAACACGCTTAGGATATGAAATACCTAGTGTGGCATATGTGATTTATCTCGACCCGAGGAACCCGAGAAAAAGGAACAAAAAAGGCAAAAGAACGGATCAATGCTTAATGCAGGTGTATACTGCGAACCGCTTAAAGAGACGGAGTGTAGAGCAATCGAGGTAATCAGGAGTCGTCAGGGTTGTAAATAAAACTCACCATGTTGGTAAAGTCATCAGTGGCTTTATCGATGTCCTCGTCAGGCATATCCTCCCTGAAAACCCTGCAGCCATTGAATACCGTTCGCACGGTTTCAATGATCGACTTTGCTGCCTTCAACTTCAAATCGCCAGCCCAATTCTATAAATCACGTGATTAGTAACTCCGATAGCACCAATACGGCTACTCCGAACCCTGGTCCCATCGGGAAATTATCGGGAGTATTCAAGGGTCCAAGACGTCACAACTCTTCAAGTTGCCGTTCAAAGTAACCGAGGGATTAGGGGTTCAATAAGTAAAGCTTACAATCGCAATGACGCCGTCCTCGGAGAGAAGGCCCCTTAGTCCAACAAGGAATTCCCGAGTGAACAGGCTCGCCGGGACAGCTCCTCCGGTAAAAACGTCATGCAGGATATATTCATACTTCTTCCTGTCCTTGCCCTTGTTGCTGTTTTCCCTCTTAACGAAGGTGATAGCATCTTCAATGTATACCGTGTGATTCTCTTTAAGCCGAAAGAACTCTGTCGCATATTGATGGACAACGGGGTCCAGCTCGACGACATCTGTCTCCACCCCATGAGCGATTAACCCGTTCACAGCAGTGCCAATTCCTAAACCACTATAGGCGAACAACAGTAGTTAGTCTCATTACATGAATCTAGAGTAATCTTAGGATTATGAGATATACATAGCCAGAGCCTTTGGGTTGGGGTTCTTTGGGGGTGGGTCAACCAGCCGGACGGCTTCCAACATCACAAATATAGCATAAATTGGTTCTTTGAGGTCCTGGTCCGCGTACTCGAACCCCGGAGGAGGTTTCTCCCACACTCCGCCCAATAAGGAATGATCGCAGCGCAATACTCTGAAATTTTGATGGTTGTGCTGAAGGACAGAAATATAACCTGTATTCGACTCCTGACGAGCTAGAAGGGTATAATTCGAGGCTGTCAATGTTTCATTGAGTCCAATAGTAGAGGTACACATGCTATTGTACATGTTTGTATGCAACATCGCGGGGATAGCTGTAAGGAGTAAGAGAGAAGGAGACACCAATGCATAAATCCCACCAGCCAGGTTAGGGAGTCCGCAGCGGGTGAGAATCCATGACGATCCGATGCGGTTCACGAGGTGTTTCGGAACCAATGACTGCATGTTCCAGAAGTACCCGACAAACACGCCTGCCACGATTCCATCTGTGGCAAAGTTTCTAAAATCGGCCAGATGAGCTGTAGAGTAAACTGACAAGAAGAGCAGAGGGTAAAACGTTACACCCTCGGTGATTATTGGGCCCCAGACAGGACCCCAGCTGTTAGAGTACCTAGTGAGGGTTCGTTGAATCGCAGGCACATAAAGGGACAGAACAGGCAACAAATTCCTAGCTTTGAATGGGAGCTTAAACGGAAGGTATTTCGCAACCCACGCTGCTGCAAACACGAAAGCCGATATCTTTGAGTGATAGAGTGACGTCGGGATTCCACCGTAAACAGGCGCTAATGCGATTTGAGAGGCGTAAGACATAATTGAGGTAGTTGATAGAAGAACGACAGCCTTAAATACGGCAAGTAGTTTCGAAAAACCTAAAGCGGTGGGGATGGCAAGTGAATTCCGCGAGGTTTGCGCTCGTTTTGCCGTAGCTCGCGCACCTTTTGCAGACCGTTTGGAAGGTGCAGTCGCTGCCATTGAGAATTCGCTCGACGGCCAATAGAAGGCGAAAAACTGGCGAGGTTCAAAATACTTGTTTAGCTCCGAGGCCCGATGATAGAAGGTGTATTTACTAAAGAGTTTTCCAGAAACAGGAACGACAAGGCCGGCGTATCGATAAGTAAAAGGTACTGTAGGGACTAAGAAAACACTGCGTGACGGAGAGAAGAAACCCTGCTATCGTGAGAATGTTGGAGATGGCTGTAGGATGCCTTCCCAAAGGCGGGAAATTTTTACTTTACAGCTGAAGAGGCAGGATCAGCTTCAGCATGGAATGGGATTCTGAAGCGCCCGGAGCTGTCACCCTAAACGAAGACAAGGGTGCCACCTGGCGCCTTGGCTCAAACGCGCGGGACAAGCGGTTACCAGCCCAGATCTGAGACCCTGAACGTCATTCATCAAGGTTGTTTATTCTCCTCGCTTGATCACTCTCCTCTTTTTTTTCGCCCCTACAACACTTCTAAACACTATTTGGTCTTCCCGCCTCCTTCATCATTCATGCCTGGAAGAATTGTCAATGAAATGGAAGTTGACTCCCCCGCCCTGGCAAACGGACCGGGGCCCTTCGACCAGACAACCAATCAAGGTCAACCCTCGACTACCTACCAGCTACGCTCGAGACCATACTAACTACTTCCTTCTTGAAGAAACCGTTCAAGGGGAAGACCCTTACTCTAATCCAGATCGAGCGCGACGGATTATAATCAGAAATAGACGGTAAATAAACCACCTACATACCTGCCTACTGTGCCTTATTCAGCCCTAAATATGGGAGCTCCTTGAGACGCTCCCCTCATTCCTCCGATATGTATGCCTATCATGAGCCAAAGAAGGAAAAAACGAAGCTTACCTCCGACCGTGCCCCAAGTTAAAGCCTAAACTACATCTCCAAGAATTCATCAACATTCTTTTCGTCCCCAGATCTAGAGCTCGCCGATCCGCTTCTCTACGATAGGCTAATCCGCCACTACCAAACGCCATCCGAGCGGGAAGCAGAAGGTCGGAATAAGGGTTGGTCCGGTATACTCGAAGCCGACATAACCCGCTCAGAGGCCAAAGTTGAGGCGCTCCGCGAAAATCCCCGGGAGACACTAGAGTCGCGGGCAGAAACGAACCAGGGACAGACAGTATCGTCGAAAGAGGAAGCTGAGCAGGTGTGGCGGGAGACCATGACACTGCGGTTTCTGGAAGGGAGGGATGAGGAGGCGGATTATGCAGCTATCGACGAGAACGAGGAGTACGATGATTATAGGCAGATAGAGAGAGATGCTCAGGATGCCTACTTTGATGCCGAGAGTCCGTCGGTGGAGGGGTCCACGACTGGTGATACTGGTATTCAGGATTTTTGAATAGTGTTAGGTCCTTTAGGGTAACTATGATATCAAGCACAAAAGTCATCCGAATTCGATTATTATCTAAAGAAGTGACCTTTCCTGGGCCATTTTATCATTTCTTAAATTCTCCAACATTTAATCTCAACTTATGGCACATCAGGTTGCCGCCCAAAGCCTCCATTTTGACACCGATTATAGAGGCTTGCAGGGAAGCTCTATTTTCTTTAGAGTAGCAAACATCTAATAACTAAGCTACAATAACAGGGTCAAAATGAAGGTTTCTCGGGTATTGACCTGGCAAATATCCCGCAAATCTTCACTCCTAATAGTGTAGAGACATTGTAGCAAAACCAGTGCCACTACCAATAATCAGAGTCTCAAAAAATAAATAGATATCTGAACCCCGGTGCCAATGTCTTCTCGATGTATTTTTGGCCTCTTTGGCAACATTTTCAAATTCGCCCTCCCAATAGACAAACACTCTTAGGAACCGGAAATGTCGGATTACAATAGCTTGAGATCATTCTAGCTACCATCAGCAACTCACGTTTTGTGGCTCTTAAGGCTAGAATAGGATGACCCTCACGATGGAACGCCCCCCAATGATTAAGTCATGAATAATCACTCGACCTCAAATTATAGTTCGAGTTGGATATATGGCTTCAATGTGACGAAAGTATGTCCGACAGGGAATAGTGGGACTCATATCATTGGCACTGTACACAGATACCTCCCATGGGTGTAAGTACCGTGGCCCGGCGCCCAAGTAGCAATGAGAAAAAAAGGGCATCAGACATTTTCTGATCCCCCTCCTCCCACAACAATACTGTTCCCGCATCCGACAAGTCCTTACTTTCTCCTTGGTCGATCCCTCATCTTGCATACTTTATTTCTGACGGTTCGTAAATTATAAAGCTCACCAAGGTCGCCAAGGCACCATGGACTCAAGGCACACTACAGTACGGCACCGGGAAGCGTGCTTATTTGGAGATGTGTGCACAGTACTGCACAAACAGCTATCGTAGACCTTGTAATTCCACCCTTATGTCAGGAAAAAGCGACGACATCGGATGCTTGCATCAACGGAATCCCCAAAGCTACACTCAAGCACAAATTAGCACTCACCCGCTGACCCCCCCCACCTGCCTCACATGTCACTTCAGGTGAATAGTAATATGTATGATATTGGCTTCGAAACAAAAGGAGACACACACACTGCCCAAATAATATCTGACGCAAGTCTTGGGATGGGCCGGTTTGTGGTCTATTGTAATTTGGTAGTTCCCCGACTTCTACGCTCCTTCGATTTAGCTTAGCAGATGGGAGTTAGATGTGTAACCTGGTGCAGGTAGCAAAGAGTGTTTGGGCCATTGTCTGGGACGGGGATCATAGTGGGGAAGAGGCACTATCGAAATAAAGTAGCACCTGATTGTTTAGCAGGGGGCCATTAAATAAAAATAAAAATATAATAGAGAGTAATAATACCAGCATTATAAACTCAGCATATCGCAGTATATGCATGAAAAGCTTTGTAGGTTAGGTCAGGCTTTGGACACGATTTATAGGCCGCCTAAGCCAGATCCAATCAAGCTCATGGTAGGCACTGCAAATAGCAATGCCCCCATATCAAAGGCACAGGGCGAAATTGTCATTCCCAAAATACACAAAGTCGGTATAGAACAGTTGCCACAGACCCCGTCAACCTCATATATAGACCTGATATAAATTCTACCCCAACCCTGACTGCTTCCCATCCCTATATCAATACGGAAGCTAAGTTAAACATAATTTGTGCTCTATGGCCCCTTAGGCTATAGCTAATAATAATATTATTATAGTATAATGTCATGGTTCCTCCCGTACTCCAATCCTGACTATATCATACAAATCTGGGTGGACCTCACTACCATACCTTTATAGTAACGCTCGCAGCCCTCCCAATTCTGGAACCCATAATGTTAGAAACAAAGAGAAGAAGGAAGCCCTCCTCGGAAACTGCCAACCGGCCGGTTCTGAGGAGGTTTTACTTTTTTTTACACACAGTATTGCAGAAAAATAAATATGGGTTTCCAACCTCCCGGCCTGAACGCTCAATGGAAGGGTAGGGAAAATGAAGTGTATGGAAGAAAATGAAAAGGGGAATAGGGGAAAAAAGAAAACAAGAGAAAGATATACTGAACAAATTACCGATTGATAATCTATGATCTGGGAACGGGAAGGAAAATAAAATAAACAACCGTGAATGGTTAATAATGGTGGGTTGTTTCGTTCGCAGCGTGCGAGGCGGGGACGAAGAGTGGGGAGGGGAGGAAAGAGAGGAAAAAGTGAAGAGAGAAAAAGTACACTTTGGGCCCAAGAAGTATTGGGTGCATGGCGAACAGCCAAGCAGACCAGCAAGAGGGAAGAAGAAAAGCCAGAAGACTTGCACCAAACGACCGACCCCAATGAAGAAACAACAATACCGTGTGAAGCTTGAGTATAGTAGCGGTTTAGCTAGCTAGGAGTGGGTTAGGACTCAAGAATGAGAAAGCTTCTCACTAACAGCTATCTGGAAAGTGAGGAAAAAAAAGATATTTAGTCGGGAAATTACCCACCGAGAGAAACAAACGCCCCATATATAGGGTTCAAACATAACAAGCGCCGTGCATAATGAGAGAAGATTCCTGAAAATTCCAAAGAAAAGAAAAGGCCCAGTGCAATATAAATATAAAAAATGAGTAGAACAACGAGGAAGCAGGCTGAAACGATGACAAGTGAATAGGGTTAGTAGAATCCTGGATGAAAGAGAAACATGCATCCAACTTAAACCCTAACCCTAACCAGGGTATTCAGGCTTCCCCGAAAATCACCACACCTTCTCAGTCGTTGTCCAGGTATCTCCTCCAACCTTCCCGGATGCACTCGATACCCCCACCATTCTCAGCCTCCACAATCACGAACTTTTCCCACCTTGCCTCACCGGTCTTTCCACCGATCCCAACCGCGACCACAGAGTCCTCTCCGATCCATCCTAATGCACCCCGACCACCACCCTCAAAGGGCGCATGCGCAGCACTCCACTCACTGGAAAAATACTTCGGGAGGAGAGGGAGCTTGCTCAACAGTGAATATCGCCGGTTATCGCCGGACGGGGCATTGGAAGCCGTGCTGTGTGAAGATGATGGACGAACCGGCGGCTGAGAAACAGAAGATAAGGAAGGAAGCTCGAACACATGGAGTGTATTTTTGTCACTAGTTACGGCTAGCCTTGATGAGGAGGGGGATATTGCGAGTGAAAATATTGCGGCCTTATCGATCCCTCTGCGTAGCTCTCTGATCATCCGAGACGTAGCCGTTGAGTAAACGTGAATTAACGTGCCCTTGTTGGTATTAGTAAAGTTGGTTTTATATTAGAGGAGCACTAGAGAATACCGTTTCTGATGCGGTGGCTAAAATATCATCCTGTGGTGAAATTGTAATTGCCGATAGTGGAGTTGAATGCGCAGGTATGATACTGACGATCCCAGTTGCCAAATCAAAGATATTTACATGACCTGGTGTTCTACCAGGAAACGCTAAAAACTTTGATGAAAGTGCGACAAGCCCTAGTGGGTTATCGTGCGTTTCAAAGACATGTAATCGAGTAGGGGGTGACGAGAAGGCATAGATATGAACCGTGCCAATCAAGACAACTATTATCCGCTGTCGTGATAGACGCACAGCGTGGACCTCGGAGCGAAACTCAAGAGTTATCACGGCCTTTTGCTTGATGTCATCCCATATTATGACTTTGTTTGGCGGGAATTTCGGGGAGCGACCCCCGCCAACAAGAGCAAGGTAATTAGCTCTGCCCAACATACATGCTACACCAATACCAGCGCCAAGACCTATAGAAAGCAGGATGTCAGTCTTGAGTAAAACTATACATTTGGCATCGGAGAGCTGGGAGAACATACTTCGAGATATTTGAAGGTCGCATGGATCTGTATTGTAGACTAAGATATTACGACATAAATAAGCTTCATGATCAGGTGTGGGGGGGTTGGAAGGAAAAGCATACCACAAAACCCACTATCGAGGCCAATAGAGAAGCAAGAGTTATCTTGGTTCAAGGTAGCGGAGAGTGCTTGTGGACGGCCGGTAGTCGCTATTTGTGGTCGGGTGTTCATTGCGAAGGAGGGAGCGAGGGGGAAGATAGGGCAGAAAGTGGGGGAAGGGTAGTGAATCAGCAGGGAATGGGCTCAGGAATGAGTAATAACAGGAGTATCGCGGACGATGAATAGTGCCGGTCCGTCAAGTATAATAAAATGAGAGAAGAGATGGAGACGGTGGAGGAGAGAGGAGGAGGCGAAGGAGTGTGGGCAGGAGGAGAGAGGAGAGGACCAATATCGTAATTCTATGGGAACTGCCGTATGAGAGGCTCTATATGACGACGGGTGGTACTATCGCGCCAGATATAAGCTCGAGACCCGGGAATAGCAGTGATGAATAGAGTATGGGCGAGCTGCAGAGGAAACGCCGTACCCCCGAACAAGCTTTGAAGGAAAGAAGCGATACCGGTACCAGTCGACACCAGCACTGGATGATAAGGTTGCTTGCTGGCTCTTGCGGGTGGGTCCAAGGTTCGTCACGCGTTGGAGTCGCAAGGGACAAATCAGGCCCCAGTGGCTTTACCGCCCGATCCCCTGCGTACGATAACGCACGCATCTGCGTTCTATCTATCCCCGTGCCACCAGAGCTCAGATTTCAGGGACCTTCACCCGGGGCGGTGACACGGGAAGGAAGATCGACAACAGTCTGCTGCACGCTGCTCGCCTCTGCTTCTAATTTGCCGCTGCCACTGCTTTGCTCCGGCTTCTCCTCATTGTCTCCTGAATGCGATTCGATTCGAATTCCGCAGCTGCGTCTATCCGCCTTCATACCCTAACGACACCCCCTCAAACCCGATCCATCCCATCTCTTCCTCATCCATAACCACCGCTCAGCGCACCTCCGTACCTCGTTCCAAGTGCATCAACCTGAACAATACCTACTGCAACAGTTTCATGCCGTTTCAACAAACTCAACCCCTTCAGCATTTCAGGTCCGATTGAGCTACAAGATAACACAAACAGACTGTTCGGTCATAGTAGCCTTCTAGGAAACTTTCGACGGCAGAATGGACCGCACCGGCGGCTTCGACGAGAGGCCTGGCTCGGCCATGTCCAATACATCATCGACCAAATCTGAGAAGGAAGACATGTGGTCGTCAATGCTGTCTTCTGTTGCTTCTTCCAAGAGACTGCCACATAAGTCCATCCTAGTCTTAGGTACATACCATCTTTATCCTCAACAATTCCATGGATTGGAGCTCTGGAGCAGTGGGAGGCTAATGTATTGTCGGAAACATCTTAGGTGGATCGGCGGAGGGGCAGAAGGAGTTTGTGGAATCCTTGGGAGGAGGAGTAGGGAGCGGTACTGGCGGGGGGAACCGCAAAGGGGAGAAAAGGCCCCCTATAGCTAATGAGTTTGCTTTGGGCTATACCTACCTTGATGTTCTGGATGCCGACCACGAAGGTTGCTCTTTTTTACCAAACAATCCCCTGCATTCTCTAATCATTCCATCCGTGTAGATGTTCTTGCTCGCCTGGGGGTGTATCTAATTTCCGAACCTACCCCGTCTTTCATACCGCTTCTCCAACCTCTTTTTACTCCCGCAACGCTCCCCGAGACTTTGGTTGTCATACTCCTCGATTGGTCTCAGCCCTGGGACTGGATGAGATCTATTAAGACGTGGGTTCGGTTGCTCCGGGGGATATTCACTAGCTTGGATGATGACTGCCGAAGAACATTGGATGAGGTTACACATGCATGGGAAACTCGACGCAGTACATATACGGACGCTGGGGGTGGAGAAGTAACCATTCCACTAGGCCCGGGAGAATTTGATGAACCCCTTGGATTGCCTCTTTGTGTTGTCTGTTATAACGTATGACCTACTCCTCTCTTGCCCCTATATCTATGACTCTTTGATTCTTATTTTTGAACATGGTATCAAGGCGGACAAGATTGAAATTTTAGAGAGGGAACGAGGTTGGAAGGAAGAGGCATTTGATTTCGTTCTCCAATTTCTGAGGACGGTGTTACTGAAACGTAAGTATCGCACACGAAAGCACGTTTGTTCTCACGAAAGGGAAACGTAGCTAACATTTCGAAGACGGAGCTTCGTTAATTTACACAACTTCCTCTGCGCCATCCCCGATACGGCCGTTAATACTATCCTTGCTATCAATACAATCATCTTCACGGGTATGCGGCTACACCTCTGGCGAGGAACATCACTGATACGAGAGTACAGCAACAGCCCTTGAAACATAATGTGATTGATCGTGATAAGGTCCTTGTGCCTCCTCATTGGGATTCCTGGGGGAAAATTCGTGTCCTGCGTGAAGGCTTTGACGTTGAAGGGATAGGTTCCGGTTGGAGCATTGATATTTCTCCGGGTTCAACCGATCAGTCTGGTGTGGAGGATGGAGCTGTGGAGATTTATGAAGAAGTCATCAAGGACCCTAAACGCGGTGATCCCGAGGGACTCAATATACTCAACAAAAGTGGGAGCAGCGGTGGGATTGAAGTGCCTGCTGTCGATACTCAGGTATTCCTTGCTGGCCAATTGGAATTACTGGAGGCCAAAGCTGCAGAAGAGGTGGCTGCAAGAGGTGGGAAAGAAGATAAATATAATACAGCAAGTGGGGAGGAGGTTATGGAACAACACGTAGGGCCGGTGCAGTTTAACGTTGGTGGGATCCAAGTCGATCATCCCGAGAATATGCTTGAAAGGTTAAAAGTAAGTATTTTAATCCTACGCTTTTTCATCCGACGTCCATCGGAAGTTTCAACTTGAGTTCAGGACTGTTCCGTAGCTGATTTCTCAATAAAGGAACGAGAGCAAACCAGGGCTTCCGAACAGGAACCGAATTCGACAGGCAGCGAAGGGAAGAGCCAAAATGAGGTATTATCTGAATTCTTCAGCTCACTGATGAAGAAGAAGGGGGCAGCCAAGGGAGCTTCGCCTGGATCCTAGTTGGGCAATTGTACCCAAACCATAATAATATATCATTGCTTGTATCATTCCACCCTTAGCACCCCAATGTACCATGTTGGGTCCTTTCTGTCCCGGCGCTCCCTTGGACTTCTGCGTGTGGCGCTTGAGCACCTATTATTATTATTATTATTATTATTAGTTCCCCGCCTGCTCTTTTTCTACTGTTTTCCTTTTTTTTTTCCCTTTTAACCACCCTTAGCCGGAAGAACCCCACCAAGGTTTAGGGAAAAGGCTATTTCAATTGTTTAAATAGAGCGGAGCAGCAGACATATCTGTGTGCCACCGAGCAGGAAGTGCAATAGAAGAGGGGAAAAGGCAAAGGGAAAATATGGGGAGGGCGTCATCCAGTGTCCCGGGACAGCACTAATTAACAAATGTTCAATATTATACCAGTATACGATTGGTAAACCCTGGGGTGTGTGCGATGGCAGAGGGACAGAACACCGGCAACAAACAAAAGTGCTGTGCCTAGCAAATATCCCTAAAGCACCCGCGCCTGTGAAACTACCGCCGCTACTATGGTTTGATAATGGCACTGTAAATTGTAGAGAGTGAGAGCGTAAACCACCTGCTAATATACGACACTAGACTTGTTTTTTTTATCCCCAGGGCCACCAAACTCCGGTTACAAATGGAATGGAATGAAATAGTTAAAGGGGAAGTGTCATAGAAGAAGATAAAAGAATAAGATTAGACGACCAACCCAACTAGATACTCAAGCTTGAAGTTGAAGCCAACTCATTCTTCCAGGAAAGACTTGACGCTGCCGCCAATGTTCTTGACGTCCAGCAGGAAACTATCGTGACCAAAGAGACTAACGTCCTGGCCGAGTTCGACATGCTTGACGTTAGGATTCCCGGCCTTGCGCAGGGTATCGGCGACTTCGCGCTGTTGCCAGGCGGGGAAGAGGATATCGCTCTCCACTCCGAGGACCAACGTTGGGATATTCCTCATTGGGGATAAGCCCAGCACCAGATCGTCGGATGCGACTGGATCGTCGCCGCCAGACTCCGTCTGGGAGGAACCTTTACTCGGTTGCTGCTGCTCGGTGTACGGCACAGTGGGCAAGGACAAGGAGCAGGCCTCGCCCTCACTACCGCCGTGCTCGCTGTCGTTGGAGTAGGTCTTGAGGAGCTTGTGCTTGTTCTTCTGGCGCGACTTGCGGATGCTGTCCTGGTTCGTGACGCCCAGGTCGAAGAGGTCCATTGCCTTCGACACGTACAGGAGACTATTGGCGTCATACTCCAGGCAGAACTTCTCGCCCGCGTGGTCAAGGTAGGTTTCTATTAGGAAGTCCGGGCATAAAGCGGGAGGGCGGGATGGGTCTGCGCGCTGCCGGCCGAAGCGCTGTTCCCATTCGGGGCCTGAACGATAGGTTACTGTGGCGATTTGCCGGGCCAGCTTCATTCCCAGATGCGGTGGGACCCCGCCGTAGTAGAAGCCGCGGTTCCAGTTTGTGTCGGCCATCAGGACTTTATTTTTCCAATTTTTTCGGAATGGTGAGTATTCCGAGATGGGTGGAATTTTGTGGGTTTGCTTGTTACATACCTTGTCTCTGAGCATGTCTCAATGCAATGCTGTAGGGATGGCTTCGAGCACAACCGCTTATGCTCACGATCCTACCTATTCTATCAGGGTATAAGACCCCCGCCGCGAGACTCTGCATGCCGCCCATACTAGCTCCGACACTTGCCATGAGCTTGCCCACACCGAGTGCGTCCAGCAAGCGAAACTGAGCCCTGACCATGTCACACATGGTCAGGATGGGGAACCGTGTGGCGTATCGCTTCCCGTCCGTGGGATCAATGCTGGCTGGTCCCGTAGATCCATAACAGCCCCCAAGCACATTAGTACATATCACATGGAAGCGATCCGTATCGAGCGCCAAACCAGGACCTATGAACTTCTCCCACCAGCCAAAGCGTGGGTTGTCCTCGTTGGACTTTGCATGGGAGGATGCGGAGAGACCGGTGTGGAGGAGGACCACATTGGACTTGTCCACGCTCATCTTGCCCCAGGTTTCATAGGCTATGGTGAACTCCTTCAGTATCCCACCATAGTCTAGCAACAGCGGGTCCTTTGACGTGAACTCTTTATGGACACCGGTCGTGTAAGAAGGCTCGGGACCACTAGTCGCGGACCGGGACACGATCTCCTTGGTCCTCGACTCCACGGCGTCCAGGCATGGGAAGGACATTTGTGGATTAGACGCCACGGATCCGGAAGACTTGGACGTGGAAGCGCTAAAGTTCCGGAGTGGCCGCCATGGGCCCACCAGCAATGACGGGGGGCACTTCCGTAGCTTTGTCGCATGGGCAATGGAAGGGATGTTTGTACGGCAAGACCGCACCGGGTAGCGAAGCAATTTTGAGAATTGAGAACGCATGTTTGTTAGAAATTACGAGGTCAACAGGGTGCTTCCTCGTATCTGCGATAAGGGTGGGTCAGGATTAGGGATGGTCTTGTCTTGGAACTTTCTTTTGCTTTGTGTCCCTGCGAACACGATATGATTCGGTGGACGCTTGGATTCCTTGTCGTATCACTGATGAGATTTGGAGATGAATGGAGGGGCTGGGATTGCGGGGCGGGGGCGGGGGTGGAAGGGAGAGGGCTCAGGATGATGGGAGAAATTTACACCTGATAGCGACACTTTTGTCGTTGTTCCCATCCGATTTTCGATTATTATTTTTCATAACCATTACTGGAGCGGTCGAGCACAAAAGAAAACTCGGAATGACGCCATCACCTGGGAAGTGTGCCCGCATCGTCAGAGTGCAAGGAGCCAGAACAAGTACGAGTACAGTACCAGTAGGAATTTCTAATACTCAAACACCTCCAACACATTTAAGGTAATTAGGCAAGTAATAAAAGGCTTTGTTATATCTTACCGCACACTCCCTGATCTACGATGCGCCCGCTTTCTGGCCTTGCCACGGAACATCTCTCATGCCGTGCCTGCTTTGGACACCTGGTCCCAAGCCGCCGGATTAACTTTAGAGGGTTTGCGCAGAAAGACTTACGGTAGGTGGTGCTACTATAACGTAAGCTAATGACAAAGCCTGGAGGCTTGGTTCCTCGATCCCACTGGGTCAAAGTGTGAGAACTAATGAAATCGCACCTAGAATTAAGGGCCCTTGGTGCCAACTTCCACCACGCTTTTTATGTCTTCACGGGGTATCGTTTTGCAGCCATGCTACTCAAGTATAATTTTAACAAGAGTGATCTCAAGATGCTTGGGAATTGGGCGCTGTATCGCCTCTCGGAAGGACCCAGTTTAAGAAGCCCCCACATTTGTCGGAGGTTTCTTGGGCCCAAGAATGCGAGTGACAACAACTATTAATAACCCTACCTGGGTCAGGCTGGGCGAACCCTCTCCAGCTCTACTTCATACATTTCTATTTATATCGGATGAGCACTGTACATTCCGTGGATCCTCGGATGCTGTTACCGTACTCTACATTATTATACGATGCTCCAGCTCTACGATAGCATGTACTCAAGTGCTAGTATAATACTAAGCGACGGTTAACCGGTTAGAACACGCGGTGTCACGCAAACACCAGGGTGTTTGTGCAATCCTGACCTGCGTGATATTCCATGTTTTCAGAGTCGTTGTAATCAGCCTTCTTTCCAAATACATGGCGAATAGTGCAGTATGGTACAATCTGGGCGCAGTGTATCGAAAGTAAGTGTAGGGCGCCGTGGAAAGTAGTACCGAACCGCAGCAGAATCCCAGTCTAAGACATCAAGTGCGATAGTTCGTCGACAGGGGAGGAGGAAGAAAGAGGGAGAGGGGGGCGAACACACAGCTGGACACGAGCTACGTCTGCGTGGGGAGTATGGTACTGGTACCACAGCGCCATACAGCAAGCCGCTGCTGGACCCAACCGCAAAAACATAAACCCACCCGTGGTCTCTACCGAATCCCATGATGACCGGAAAGCGGGTTAATTATGCAGCATGAGCGGGAGCGGAATATTTCAAATTCCAATTTCTTTCCTGATTGAGCCACGAATTGACTACCAATTACTATTCATGATAAACTCTCCACTTTTGCTTCAAGCTTACGACGACGACATAATTTATAAACTTTTGGATTGACAGTTGGGGCAGTTCTACCAATCCTGGTTATTTATTACTATTCCTGGGCTTTCTCTCCTCCTCCACCTTCTATGATACCATATCACATCAAATCACATCCCGTCTGCGTCGTAGCCTCCGTCGGCCCAAGGCTTTTGGCCGGAAGATGCCGGACTCTTTTGCCCAGGTGATTGATATCGATCCAATGCTATTGTCATCGCGGACCGAATATCGTGTGTTGATACCAATAGAGAATGTTGCCATTTCACGGATATTTTTGACAAACCATCCGATCTATCCGAAGCCCATCCTCTTTATATTGCCCCGCATTGGTAGTTTTGGGAGCGGGGGGGATTTTTTTTATATGCTGAGGGTGCGCATTTTGTGATAGCAACAGTATAAGGGGGTGTTTGGCACAGCGACGGCTGAGTGGTAAACCCACTCAAGTGGCCGTTTCGAAACCGCAGTTTGAGTGGTTTCCCAAACTGCAGTTTGAGTGGTTTTGCGTTGCCAAACAGGTCAAGTAAGTTTTGGTGAAAAGAAGAAAATTAGTAATCGGTTAAAGAGGTTAATTTCCCGTCAAGTGAATTTAATATGATAATAGTAAGCAGAACCTATGTTAAAATGGAATTTATTAATTTACTATTAACCTAGGGAAGCGATGTTCCCAAACCACAGTTTCCAAACTTTGGAAACCGCTGTTTGGAAACAGAGTGCAGCCAAACACCCCAACCCATTCAAACTGCAGTTTGAGAGGAAAAACCACTGGAACTGCAGTTTGAGTGGGTTTACCACTCAAACGTCGCCGTGCCAAACACCCCCTAAGTGATTAAAAAATTTCGATTATTACCTTTTGCAATGGTTCGATGGTGCGAGGAAGGGACTGATCCATAGCATAGGCTATTGATAGTACAGAGGCATGTCACTGATATTTGTTTTCTTTTTTCTTTTTCTTTTTTTCTTTTCTTTCTAACCTATTCCACTGGTACCGGTGCTCGAGTATGTCTAGGGTAAATATATTGAATTGATCTTGCACAGCGAGCCCTACACTCAAATACTGGCCACCATCACAACCCTGACTGAAGTTCAACCTATTGCGTTGCTCGAATCCGCATATGGCTCGCTGTGCCGCAGAATCGGTTACCATTTTTTCCTCAAAGTTAGTATTATAGGACGGATACCGCAGGTAGTAAAAAGTTCCCAAGAGGTTGGAAAGCTGAAAGGGATTGAAAACGGCAAAGCTAGGCTATGATTCAGGTATGATACCATACCGGCAGTTTATGGACAATGCTGCACTGTACTGTACTGTAGGCAGGATACCGTTTCGATCATTTTTGCTGTATTTTTCCCTATATTCATTCAGTCCACGGGAAAAAAAACGAAAAAAATAAATAGAAGGAGTGATGCCTACGGTAGTAGGTAGGTAGGATATACACACGAAATACTCGTCCCAATGGAGAAAATTGAGAGAAACATGAACTTGGGGTCAGGACCAGGGGGCCATGATCTCGTTGTCGATTTCATCTTGCATCCAATCGTTAAGAAGCATGACCATTGCTCCAACACCAACAAAAAAACTCTTAATATATTTTAATGTGGAAATATATAACATAGTAGAGAGTGGTGGATAGTGCTGCATTCTGTTCGGGCGTAACGGCCTAAAAAAATAAGCACTTTTCCCAAAAGGTAGAAGGGGCCTAATGACTAATTGGAGAAAAAGAAGAAATATTTGTCAGTTTTGGTCTGAGACATGGCGGACCAGAGGGGAACCCCTTCAACTGTTTTTCTATTGGCACAAGCTCTTCTTGTGCCCTGCCGTCGATGTCTGAGTGCATCGCTCCGAAAACTAGATTCTGTGCATCTGGTGTGCATCTTTGACCATCAGGTAATTTATTCCATCCGCGTTTCATCAAGGGAATAATATCATATTATTATAGGGAAGGGAAGAGGGGAGGGGATATCAGAGGCAATTCTGTCCGACTAGCGTGGATATATACAGTATTTATTGAACACAAAAGGAATAGGAATAGGCTTCCTTCAGGAAAGCTCCTCGTGGCTCTCTTGTCGAGATCTTCTGGTTGGTGTTTTTCCTTCTGGGCGGAGGGAAAGAGGAAAAAAGAAAGAAAGAAAAAAGAAAAAAGAAAAGAATAGAGCTTTTGGTCGAAGAGGCAAGCCGCGCAAGCCAAACCCAACTCGAGCTTCAGCATAAAAAAACAACCCGGCTTACTGTACATCGACGCCCCTCCCACAGCTTCCTTCTGAAACTTCGCGTTCTGTCCCTACCTATTATTTTTTTGAACCTTTCTCTCGTTTCTCGTTTCTAACCTTCCTCCCCCGCTTGTCCAACCCACCCATTCTCCCTTTTCCCTTTTCTTTTCTCTATTCCATTCGTTCATACATATTTGTCCTTGCTCCTCTCATCCTGTCCCTACGGTCCCTTTCTTTTCTTCTTCTTTCTTTTCTTCTCCACTTCATACTCACACACGAGCTGTCGGGTTTCGAGAAAGTCATAGCTGTTTTTTTATTTTTATTTTATTTCTTTAACGCTCTGTGTACCCTGCGAGTACAGTACCATTCAGTAGACTTTAGCCGTGCTCTTGCTTGCTTGGTTCGGCCCCGAAATAGGTCAAACAAGCCTCGTTGCACCCAGCCCCCTTGTGCACCCTAAAGAGCTTGCTTGCTTGACCTTCCGCAAACTCGACGCCTCAGGTCTCTCTCAGCCGTTCTGGCAGTCATTCTCCAATTGTTTTTATCGGTCTCCCATCCAGCGTCATTCTTTCAATCAACAAGCCTCTCTTGCCGCTGCGGGGCCCCTGGGCTGCCTCTTCCAGCCTTCTTCACTTCTTATCCCTATATACTGGCGGGCAATTATACAGTACGAAGAGCACTCGTCTCCAGGGATCATTCTTTCACCTCCATTATTTTTTCTGTCGTATCAATTTCTCCTTTCTGTTCAGAATAGCTCCTTGGAGTTATCAGAGTATCGAGGTTCAAGCCCTCAATTATCCAGTGCTGAGATGTTGAGCTTAAGGAGGGCAATTGTGTTGTCCGTTTTCCTGTTATTTTGTATCTTCTACTTGTACCCACGAAACCCCCGATCTCCTCACGAACCGGAACCCACACCCGGACACCAGGCCTCTGGAGACAAAGGAGCGGGTCAAGGATCAACCGGAAGGAAACCATCAAGACCACACATTCCCAAGGAAGCTAAGCAGCAACAGCAATTATCGTTAGCCGAGATTAAAAACCTCCCATTAGCGGAGCAACTTGCCTATCAGTTCCCCTACCAGGTGTCCTCAAAATTCCCCGCGTATATCTGGCAAACATGGAAGTTTACACCCGCGAGTCCGGAGTTTGAGGAGAGGTTCCGTATTACAGAAGCAAGTTGGACGGAAAAGCATCCGACATTTGTCCACGAGGTAAACGTTGACATAATAGTTTGTTCAGTTGGTTCTGCTAACCCGTACATCTTTGCAGGTTATCACCGACCTTGTTGCAAAACATCTCATCGAACACCTGTACTCTGCAGTCCCGGATGTCCTTGAGGCTTATCAAGTTCTCCCGCTTCCCATCCTCAAAGCTGATTTTTTCCGTTATCTTATTCTCCTTGCTCGTGGTGGGATATATTCTGATATCGACACTCTGGCCTTGCAGCCTGCACCGGATTGGATCTCGTCGAACTTCAAACTCAACCAAATCGGACTTGTTGTTGGGATTGAAGCTGACCCAGATAGACCCGACTGGGCGGAATGGTATTCCCGTAGAATACAGTTTTGCCAATGGACAATTCAGTCAAAGCCTGGGCATCCAGTGCTGAGGGAGATTGTAGCCAACATCACCATGGAGACATTGCGGAGGAAGAGAGCCGGAAGACTCCAGGGGAGCCCCAATAACGTTATAGAATGGACGGGACCCGCGGTTTGGACTGATACTATCTTCGAGTACTTCAATAATCCGAAATACTTTGATATGAGCTCCTCCAAGGGTCAAATTTCGTGGCGGAATTTTACTGGAATGCAGGAACCTAAGAAGGTTGGAGATGTTGTCGTATTACCGATTACGAGTTTCTCTCCGGGAATTGGCCATAGCGGAGCGAAGGACGATGACGACCCCATGGCCTTCGTTAAACATGAGTTTGAGGGTATTCCTCCTCCTGCAGCATAGCCCTTTGTGTGACTTCGGAGCTAACCCGATTGTCCCAGGTTCGTGGAAACCGGAGTCCGAACGTGTGGTAGTTCCGGCAGAGGACGCATAAGGGATAGCAGACCAACAGTAAATTACTAATCTTTATGGTTCGCCCGAAAGGCGATTGGAACAGCCAATCTTACGATTTCTACGAAAAATTTGGGACAGAGTTGACCCGTTATTTTCCCCGGAAAAGAAAGCGAAGCGGAGCCAACGGAAAAAAAAAAGAATTAGCATGGTAGCATATAGACGGCGGGCGGGAGGGTTATCCCTTGTTCAGTTTTCCTTTTGCAGTTTTTCATCATTCGCTTTTTAGCAGTCGAGGAGCTGTCTTCCAGGCGAAGATTAAGATCTTGCTTGAGATACCCATTTGGAGTGGTCTTTAGGTGCCGAGTATTGGGTTCTTGGCAGCACATTCATTTACAGTCTTTATTCGGGTCATTTGGCAAGGTTGGGAAGAGAGGAAAAAAAGGGATCAGCAGATTTGCACTTGTTTGTTTCAAAGGCGTTGTTTTACTTCACTTGTACAAACTTTTTTCCCCAGCCTCTATCCCTTCCCCCTTTCCATTGTACACATATCTTGGGGGGTTTGATAGATGGCGTTTTTTCTCCTAATAGTACTATGTCCTTGTTGGTTTTTTTTGTTTGACTGTTTCTTTTTTCTTTTCCCCCCACCTCAGTGTCTGGGTATAATAAACCTGGATTAGTGCAGAAATGCAATTGCAGCGAATGGCATTGACGCCCTCGGCTGAGTCACCTGATTCTGTAACTCATAGCGTGTCAGCGCTTGATACACCGAGTGATTACTGGTGAACATGGTCAGAAGACGCCTGGGAGTTAGCTACCATAACTTATAGTCTTTGTGATCCGACTGCAGCAGGTCTGTTGCATCCATCTACCCAATCGATCGAACCTTGTCCATCCCTGGCACTGGTTAAAGCGCATGCTGGCAGCTGGAATGCTGCGAAATGTAATTGATCCATCCCCCCGATATGCTGGGTTGGCGCTGTTAGGATAAGATGTATGGATTTGAACAACCCCCATGGACGTTTGCATAGGAGTGCTCGAGTATTAAGGGACCGAGGGATGATTCGTGCCCCACTGCCCCACCGCCAATCATTCGTCCATCCATCTATCCCCGCATCACCCGGCTAACCGACAAAACAAACATCAATGGAGAAGGAAAAAAGGAGAGGTCCATATTATGAGGAAATCCCGAAGAAAAAGACAAAAAAGGGAATAAAAATCAAGCTCTAAACCAATCAGCCACTCATTCCTCCTCCGCCATCTTCAACTCTCTAGAAAGCAACTTGTCAATCTCCAGCGTCCGCTCATCCCACTCGGCGAAGCACTCGTTAACCCCCTCGATCCCGAGGAGGTACCACCTCTCCAGCAAGGCCGCACTGCGTCTCCTCAACTCAGCGATCTCCCGCGCCTGCGTCTGTTGCACCACCTCCGCGCGGTAGATGCGAGGAATGAGAGCGATGAGGTCGGTGGACACATTGGGGTCGGGGATCGGGGTGTCGCGGATCGAAGTCAATTGCGAGGAGGTGGCGTGTATGGATGGGGCGGCGGTGAGGACTGTGGATAGCCTCTCGGAGGGGGTTAGAGTTGACGGTGAGGAGGTTGCATGGGGGTGGGTTTGTGCATTTTTGAAGATTTCGGGGTAGTTTTTGTCTATTCCTGTTTATCAATTATGGGTGGTATGAGATGGGGGGGGGGGTGACTGACATAGGTCGATCATTTCCTTCGCGGTGGTTGACTTCCTGCATAATTTGGCTAGGTCATGTTCGAGCGCTGCCAGCCGAGCGTACACAGAGTTCTCTCGTCCGGCGATTCGGAGGGCGAAGAGGTCGCTGACGGGATCTTCGCTTGTGCCAGAAAGGACGAACTCGATTCGGCGTAAGCGAGTTTCTAGCGAGCGAACTGTTTCTTCCGCTACTTTGTCGAGGGTGTTGGCCATGCTTTCACTTCTCCTCCCCTTTTCTTATTGATTCGGGTTCGGGGGGGGGTTTTTTTTTTCTTTTTTTTCTCGCGGTAAATTGTCAGGGAAATGGATACGATAGGTGGTAGTAGTAGTAGTTGTTGTTGTGTGATAGTAGTGGGGGAGGAGGGGGAAGGGAAGGTACCGGTATGATGGATAGATAGATAGATAGATAGACAGAGTTTGTTTGGTATTTTTGCTTCCTCGCCTTTTTTTCTTTTCTTTTTCTTTTCTTTTTCCCTTCCCCGAATGTGGGGCGGTGGGGGAAGAGGTTGATATGGCGGTGGTAATAATAATAACGTCCCTTGATTTATTTTTTCTTTTTCTTTCTCTTTTCTCAGGTCGAAGGAGGAAAATAGGAAGAAGGTAAGGAAGAAGGTGGAGAGAAGAACTCGCTGGGATGCAGGGACTTCCAGATTAAACCTAAAGAAACGGTGGTGCGGCTTGGATGAAATTGGAGATCGCCCAGCAAAAAGGTTCGGCCTCCCAACAAGGGGCCAGTTAGCCAGTGGAGGAGACATGTCTTCGATTATACCTCTGGTGGTGAGGTATGATACACCTTTTTGGATGGATTGATTCTTCTGAGCGTTGCATATTGTAAAGGAGTAAAAATAGAAAATAGGTTTTTTTTCTTTCTTTCTAATATCGGTTATTGTAGGGAAGGAAGCTGTTACGGTAACCTGGAGGTGGGTTTTCTGTTTTGTAAAAGGTACAAGTACAGTAACCAGTGCGGCAGTCCCTGAGTCAGTGACGCCGCCTCTATTATGAGTTACTGCCCTTCAGGGTAAATGATTTACTATGCCCCTGGATAGGTTACTTGACTTAGGCGGCTCAAGGTCCTGTCATAAGTTATGCAAGTTATAGACAACACTCCGCATGTTTTTCCTTCCTCCTGACCATTTGGGAAGACTTCTTTGGCTGATCCTGCTTGCTTGCTGCGAGTCCTCTCGCTGCTTCCTTTGGCCGCTCTTTTTTTAATCCTGTCTGCTCGGACGACTACTGCTGACGGAGGTCTCCCGCTGCAGCAAGCACTCTCCACCCTCTTCACCACCACTACCCCNNNTCCCTTGGCTATCTCTCCTCTCTCTTGCCCTTCCTCTCTCGTCTTCTCCTTCTTTTCCCTTTCTTTCTTTTCTTTTCCCTTCCTCTGTCCCCTCCGCCCCCGTCCATCTTCTTCTCCTTAACACCACCAATCCCTCCTATTCTATTCCCAACGAAACGAGAAGGGGTATCCATTGTCGCCAACCCTCTACCCTCCTCTCACCAGAGTTCTTGCTGTGAAGTGTGTATCAGGAAAGAGGGTACTTACCAGGTGCTGACAAGGACACCTTACAACCATTCAGCCAATTGGTCCATTGCTCGCTGCTACGTGCTAATTGCTCCACTCATCCATTCCGATCGCCCCCTCTCCTCATTTTCCTTTGCTGGCCTGCAAAACAACCCCCAATTCCAAATCCCTTTTAAAGTCACCACCAAACTCAAGCACACAAGACAACAAGGTCATTCAATGTATGCACCTCCATCCGATGATGATCGACCCAGTGGTCGCCATCACTCATCCAAAGGTGCCAGCAGAGGCAGATCAGGAACAGATGCTAGCAAAAAGGGAGAAAAGGGATCTGCCCTCCGGCGGAAGTCATCTGCTGCAAGTGCCCGGGGGCCGGTATTGAAGCGAAAGAAGAGCCCCCCATCATGGGGTATCAAGAAGGATCTGAGCATAGTTGATCGCGCTGCGGCCTTTTTTGTTGAGAACCAAATAAGTATGACAATTTCTATGAATATATTTTTTCCTTCTTTTTGATGCCCTGAGCAATTGCGGACGAGAGTCGGGAAGGGAAGGAGGAGAAGAGTTCCTTTCAAGTTTGTGGCACAGAATACTGATGGAACTGGCTACTGTAGGGTTTTCCGCAATTATCCTAGCATTTATGCATGGCTGTCATTATCTCGTCCCACAGCTTCGGCCTACAACCCGGAAGCTATTAGAAGTCTGCTACTACAACCCCGCCACAGGAAACTATGGAAAGGGCCCAGACGACATATACCTGGTGTTTTATTGGATAGTGATGTTTACTTTTTTGCGTGCAACGGCTGTAGATTATATCTTCATGCCGTTCGCAAGACGTGGTGGGATATCAGCCAAGAAGGATCTTGTCAGGTTTGCGGAGCAAGCTTGGCTTCTTGTCTATTACTCCATCTTCTGGACACTAGGAATGGTATGTTCTCTTGATGTCTTCAATATTGGAAGACTTGCCAACCGGGGAATTGCGCTCGTTCAACCTGCTAATGCTGAGTGATCTTGTGTAGTACTTAATGTACAATAGTCCCTATTGGATGGATCTTGCTCAGATGTGGGTTGATTGGCCTGTGCGCGAGCTTGGTGGTACCTTCAAATGGTATTACTTGGTCCAATATGCGTTCTGGTTGCAGCAAATTTTCGTCTTAAACATTGAGGAGCGAAGAAAGGACTACCATCAGATGTTTGCGCATCATATCGTGACTTGCATGTTGATCTTTGCGAGTTACACATACCACATGCACAGGGTTGGCAACGTCATCCTTTGTGTTATGGACGTAGTTGATATTCTACTTCCAGTCAGTTCTCCCTTATGGCTCCTGCGTGACTTCACTTGAATCTTAGCTAAACCTTTATAGCTTGCCAAGATGCTCAAGTACTTGGGCTACAACGCCATTTGTGATTGTGCCTTTGGGGTCTTCCTCATTACTTGGTTCATCGGCAGACATGTCTGCTATATGCGCATTGTCCACTCCTCATGGTTCGACGCCCTCGCCCATATCCGTGAAGGATGGTATGCCCCTAATGCGACAGAGCCGATTTCATACTCGGAGAAACCATGCCCGGGTACAAACTTCCTATTAGGCCAGTTTCTAAAGCCTATGGGGACTGTTGTTTTCAAGAAAGAGATTCTCGGAACATTCGTCATTCTTCTACTTGCGCTGCAAGTGCTCACGCTCATGTGGTTCTATATGATTCTGCGTGTGGCTTGGAAGGTTATTAAGGGGGGAGGAGCAGACGACACCAGGAGTGATGATGAGGGCGATGACGATGACGATGAGGAGGATGAGGATATTGAATTTGAAGGTCCAAACCCTAAGGCTGTGGAAGCTGCTCAGATGAATGGCACAGCTATGTCGACAGCTTCATTTCCATCCGTTATCATGAATGGGGGTTCTCACCGGCATCTTTCTTCACAGCCGCTGGGTGGTGGATAAAATTGATAGGGAATACAAACAAAATGGATGGGAGTTTAGTCAAATTATTTGCTTTCTTGTTTTTCCTTCACTTCTTTTTCTTTTCTTTAGGGATTGTTTTTGCGGTTTTGGAACGCGGATGTAAAAGTGCGAGTGAACTTGGGGAGTGAACGAGTTTAATTTTAACCCACTGTTGTCTCTGTACTCGTACTGGAAGGTGGACTTTCTTTACCCCACTTTATTTATTATACACACTTCTTATCCCAAGGCCGCATCATTGCCCCTTTCTTTCACTGACCAGCTATCGTGTTCCACCCTTTTCTTCCCAAGTTTTGTTTAATACTTTTACTTTCCGTTTTTACCCTTCTCTTTACTACCATGGGAGGGACCCACCTGCGCTCATCAATCCCACTTGCCGGTACTTGCTTACTTTCATGTTGATTGTCTTTTTTCCTGCATTTGTCCGTCCAACCACAAAAAAGTTTTCGCCTTAATTAAACGGAGGGGGGTTTTCATGAGAATTCAATGCCTTTTTCCTCTTTTTTTTGTTTTCACATATCATTCCGTCATTCCTCCGCCTCGTTTTTTTCTTTTTTCTTTCAAATCATCAAGGATACCTCATATTAATTTCCTTCCTTCCTTTCCTCCATTACTCCCTTGGTTAGACTTGCTTCCCTCTTATTTGCTTCCCTTCTTCTCCCTTTTCCATCAATGTCTATTTTGCTTTTGCCCTTTTTTTTTTTTTTTTTTGCTTTCCGGTGGGTTTTCTTTTTGGCCTTTTCCTTTTTTGCGTTGGCAGTTACAGTACAGTACTGTACTCTAACCTTTACCTAGCGTGCCTAGCTTAGCATACAGTAGTCCATACAGTGCAGTACTCAATTCACGGATTATGGTAAAGTTCTCTCTATCCTATCCTATCTTTCTTGCCCTTCTAGACGTGTTCATGATAATTTATGAAGAGAAATTAATTCAACCAAGCCGAGCCCACATTTTATACACTTATGAAACGGTAATAATGACTGCCACCAATTGACCAAACCAAACCAAAACTGAACCAAAACTAAACAGTAGAAGCAGAAGAATAGGGAGAATATGAAAGCAGAGACATCGGACCTGCTCGAATTATAATCTCTATAACGCCAGCTAGTCCAATCGAACTTATAGTTTTACATAAACAAGTTAGCGCAAATATGGTATGATACCACTAGTTTGTTTCAATTTGCAAACGAAGAGGAAAGAGGAAAGAAAAGAAAAGTACTTCGTCAATCATGATGAAGGGTGGCCATTAGAATATTTGTTTGTTAGCTCAAAGGGAATGGGTAGAGTAAGGTGGTGAGGCAGTTGGGAAGTGAATGTACAAATGGAAGATTGAAGATTGGACTTCGTGGGTATGATGGATGATAAGAAGGGAGGTAAACTATAGAAAGAGAAAGAATAGAAAGAAAGAAAAAAGCAGAGGTATGATAGAAGAAAAGAAAATATTGACGCCCAAGCTTCGTCTGCAATATTCATCTGGATATCCCCGTATCCACCTCGAGTCTCGGGTCCCTTTTCCCCCCCTTGGCCGGCGCGTCTGTCCATCAATTCCTCCCCGTTGCCAGCCAACCAACTATATAGTAAGATATCTAGCAAGATATCTAGCATGGTATGATTATTATTATTATTCGCTCCATCTTTGCCCATTTGTTCGTCCGCAGACCAGATTCCTACCATGGCACATCTATTCATCCATTCACAAAGTATGCTATCCTGATACTCTTGAATGGATTGGCCATGACAGTAGTTGGTTGTATGTGAGCCCGGTACCGCAGGCCCCGGCATGAAACCGTGCAGGCGTAGTACGACACAGTAGGAAAACGGTCGGATATGTCGCCGGGTAGGTGTGTCGGACGAAAAAAGAAAAACCGCAAAGTCCATTCCATCCCATCCGTCGTTTTGCTGATTGATTGGAGGAGGTCCGACAGACGAAATCGACAACAAACAAACAAAGGGGCAAAAATGAGTAGAGGGGTGTTTTGTTGTTTTTTTGGAGAAAAAAAACCCCTCCAAATCCAAGCAATCCTGGATATCGAGCCTTGCGCAGAAGACAGGAAATAGGGGAAACTCAGAACAAGTAAAAATATATAAAAAAGGTGACACTGTTGTTAAAAGGTGAAGGGTATTTTTAAAAAAGAATTGCCTCCAGAAGTCGATAAGATGCTGATCCCCCTTTTCTCTCTCGTTGTGTTCCATCCGTCCGTTCCCTGCCTTTCCATTCATGACCCTTCCTTCCCTTCCAGAGTTTAAGACAGGAATTCTGCTTTCCCATTGTACGCGCATGCACATACCCATCCGTACCTCCCCAGCGCCGGAAGCAAAACATAGAGAAAAAAGAAAAAAAACATGATGGGTAGAATGTGACAAAAAAAAAAGAAAAAAACTCCGCTCCTATCTCTCCACTTTACAACAGGATCAAGTAATTTGATGGTGCGATACCCGTTTCCCCATTCTGCTTCCTTGCCTGCCACCATCGGCCCGAAACATCAGACACCTCCAAAATCTCATGCTTCGCGAACGATATCTCGTTCGCATCCTCTGGATTCGCATCGTAGGAGTAGATAGCCTTCGCTCTGTATGGATACTCTGTGGGTGCCGAAACTTCTGAATCCGGTGGCCCGCCTTGGCTTTGCGGCTGAGGTGTAGCGGACGGTCCGGGTGTCAGAGTCGAAACCGAAGGAGATGCATACTTGTTTGCCGACTGTCTGTAATCCGGGCCAGCTTGCCCAGGTACTGGAGAGCTGGTTTCGAAACCGTTGAGTTGTGCACTGGTATACATCTGAGGAGCATGGTGACTGCTGGTGCTAGTATGGGGTCTATCTCCTCCGTGATAGGCGGGCGATAGGGGGCGTGTACTCTGCGAGCGCTTTTGATCTTTGTGAAGAGCAAACGAGTCTACATACGCATGAGATGAGGCATCAGGAGTTGACCCGAAATAGAATATCCAGATAATCTGTGGTCCGAAGTAAGTACCAAGCACAAGCAGTGCAACTGGATATACTGACCTGAACAATAGACAAAATAATATGCCCAGCACCTGCCGCCTGCATAGTGCCTCTATCTATGTAGACGAGAGTGTTCGCTGCGGAACATGTAAATACCATCCCAGCCGAAAGATAGCCCACAAGCTAAATCACCAAATAAACAATGAGTAAATATCTACCGTAGCCTTGAACCGAGCAACCTTACCGCGAGCTGATATTTGTGAACAGAGTCCATTAATATAACGATTGTAACACCTATTATGCAGAACAATACGTATACAATAGACCACCAGGCGAACTTAGGAAAAGTGACACCTTTGTCGGCATCGGCAATCGCTTGGGATACAAATCCTACTAACCATCCTATCTAAAAGAAAAGTTAGCCACCAATAAATATATTTCTCCATCTTCCCCCTTTCCCTAGATAGCGGATTTAGAGCCTGCGATCATCGTCCCAAGAACTGACAAACGAAGGCGACCAAAAATCAAGAGATAGTGATGCTTACTATAGCTATCGAGATCGTAGATAGAGCGAACGGATCACCAATAATGTTTCCGAAATCGAGTCTGGATGAGGAAGTGCCATAGGGCCTGCCCCGCGACATTGATGGATCCTGCCCTTGCATTTTTCCTACGGATGGCGAATGAAGGGAAGCGTAGGATTGCATGAAAATCCCACGAAGGAGAAAGGGAAAGGAGAGCGAGGGAGTCGGCGAGCCGGAGATAAAGAGTGAACCGGTTGTGACAGATAAAAGGAAAGCGAAGGAGGAAAAAAAAGAAAAAGAGGCGAGGAGAGAAGAAGGGAAGCGTGGCCTAGGACAGCGGAAGGAGAATTGGAATAGACAGGGTAGATCGTGCCTGTTGGAGATGAGGCTTTGGGGTCTCGAACACTGCAAAAATGACGATGGGGATGGCTGTGCGGATAGAGGGTGTGCACAGTGCGCGGTATGTATTCGATAAAGGGCGGAACGCAGGTGCGGCAGGGGCTAGTTTCACGATGAGCAGCGATTCACGCTCCTACGATCACCGTAAGTGACCTCCGTCTCCCCCAACTTGACACTTCCAGGAAGTCAAGGTGTTGGTTACTGAAAGTTTGCACTCAGGGTCGAGGGGTGGGGGAAAGAAGTGTGGTTAATTTTTCTTGGGTGAGGGTGTATGTACCAAGTATTGAGTACCGTAGAGCACAAACGGAGCGAGTGAAAGGAGGTTTTGGAGAGAGGGCAAAAGGGGTGTGTGTGCGCGCGCAAAAGTGTGAGCGGGTGGGCGAATGGAGATGGCTGATCAAGGGTAGAAAGAAGAGCTTGCAGGCAATTCTTGTGGACAAATTACTGTTTGACAAAAGGGAAAGAAAGTGGAAAAGACCGATTATGTGCCTTTCCTACTATACGGTGCAACGCAGCACCGTATGTACTCGTACTGGTATTGTGATTCGTGGATCCTTTGCCCCCCTGCAAACTTATTAGACTAGCAGGTTGGAGATGAGGCGGTGGATGACAGAACGTGCACCACAGCACCCCACCGTAACTTGTATGCGTGAAAGTATTGTATGCGTGCCTGTTGTGCTCGTGGAGAAAAATTGCAAAAGGGAGGGGAGTGGAGCTTGTGGATGATCGTAGACCTTCTTCCTGAGAAATCTTATTGTTTGTTGCCAATGGCAATTATGGTTATCACCGCGGAGGATGATGGCTGTGGTGGTGGTGGATGAATTGTTATTGCAGTCTATCTCCTAGCCAACAAGGGGGCAGAACGACGTTTGTGTGGTAGTCGTTTTCCCTCTCTCTTGGTCTTGTCACAACACCTTCTCTATTCTTAGGGGATGGGAGAGAGCCCAGAAGTGGTTGAAGTCGAAGAAAAGGTGGATAAAAGACTCTGAGGCCAAATTTCCAAAGAGAGAGTGTGATAGAAAGAAAGAAAGAAAGGGAAGAGAAAAAGAAAAGAAAAGAAAAAGAGAGTATGATACTTGTCAAGGGGAAAAGAGTGTAGACCAGAAAGTAAATACTGCCGGAGTAATAATAAAAACGGTAATAATGGGAAGAGCGAATCACAAGGGTGAGGATTCTGGAGAAGAGAAATGAGCCTGCTCTTGCGCACCCGGACCAGCCGTTCTAGGACTGATGCTTCACCAAATCTCAATTCCCAGTAAAAGTGGATTAGGCAGCGCTGACTGGAAGGAGCACTCTGTCCTGCAATTCTGAGGCCCGAAGCTTCAATTGTCTTGCCCCGGTCCACGACGCACCCCCCAGACTGCGCCCTTCTTTTGTATAACCAGAAAAAAGGAAGAAGGAAACTCCTAAGGATAAAAAAAATAAGGGGGGTGTAGTTGAATGCAACTTATAAGTGCTGATATAATAGTGAGAAAAAACAAGCACTCGCTTATTTCTCGACAGTGATAACTCAGTGAAACGTATAGGAAACGAAAGGGAAAGGAGTTTTGCTGCGAGTAAGAATTGGTTCCCCCGGATTCTGCGAAGGCTCTCGTTCTCTGACGAAAATATGCCGCTGCGGTCCTTATCAACAGTACGACAGTGCTCGTACAATACAATACAACCAACGACGCGGCGGCAACGAGGGGAAGTGGTCGCTTCGCTCTTTATATTCAGAGGGGAAAACAAAAAAAATCTATTTGTACCTGCGTCAAGACCACAAATATCTGAGTACATACTAACTCAACTCGTAGGGCAAGTAAAAGAGGATCGATCTACGCGGCGAGCCAGGCTCTGCTGGGCCTGAAGTAGGTACTATGTTCTTTTCTTGTCCAGTAGATTTGCCGTTAGCTGTTCCTTTGATGGTCGTTACCCGCCGCCAGGGAAGAATGGTGATAAATATAGCACTGCCTATGTCTTGGATGAGAAAGTATCAAACACTCTGCAACTTGGTCCATCAATCAGAGTGAGTCGTTACATCCTTCTTGTATGATCTACTAGCCTCCCTTATCCGAGGGTCTCTGCTAGCTCTAGAACAATCAATATAGAGTGTGGGCGTTGCATAGGAAGAAAACCAGTTACTCTTTCTTTCTTTCTGAAACGCTACCCATAACAATACCAGAGTTGCTAGACGCTGACACTGGGCCCTGTCTTCGCTACACTTACAACCCTACTACAGATCGCCCAAGCGCACTACATCATGTCCAGTAGACTATCTAGAATCCTTCTTTTCGTCATACGAGAAGAAGAAAAAAACCCCTCCGGCATCTTATGTCTCTGGGAGCGCTGTGCCCATGCCCGTCTGTGTTGATTTTGGGGAACAAACCCATGTCTATGCATCTGAAACCAAAAAGACCCAATAACAGACGCACAAAAGATATCATACACAACACAAAGTATGGTATTGGTAATAATTACAGAAGCGATACACTAAATTCTAAATCAAAAATGGAGGACATTATTTGTCACCAACGAGAAGGAAAGTCTCGGAATATGTCACAGTCGAAGGAATGACCGGTTCTGACAACACCATAGAACGCCTAAAGCAAAAAAAACAAAAAAAACAAAGAGAAATGGCCTTAGTAGCCATGGTGCTTTATAAAACAGCCGTCTGTTTTCGCAAGCCCTAATAATTAAAAGAAGGTATTAACGAACGAAAATCAGATGGTAAAGTGCCACCGGCTCGCTGTGGTGGGGACGCCAGCAGGGCTAATCAATGTGCAACAACGTAGAAAGTGTTGAGCGTTAAGCAAGTGATCATGACAATAAATCCATATATAGCAAGCCCCAGGGCTCCCCTTCGGAGCAGCTTGCTTCTCCAGGTGTCAGCTCCATGACCGCCCCCCTCTTCGCCACTATCTTCGTCTTCTTTCAAGAGACGATGGTTATCTGATTCTGGATTTGATATTTTCCAGTAAAAAAGACCCGGAAGAATGCTAATCGAGTTGTTAGAAGATTACAGTTATCCCTGGCTAATTGGGGCGGGAAACATACAAACTAATACTCGTTGAGCCAGTACTTCCGACATAAGCCAGCACTCTCTCCAAACTGCTGACGGTCATGGCTACAAGATATGTCCCAACGATAATTGCCGTTGTGATTAATGCAAACCTCCAGTCACTCATCTCATGGACCCTGCCGGGGGATGGGGGTCTGGGACCAACCCTCCTTTGAAAGGGCTTCCACTTGAGTATATTGTCAATACTAGCCCTACAAGGGTGTGCTTGCAGGGGGTAACTAAACATGACAAGTATGACGATTGCTGCGCGGCCTATCGTAGAGGTCCAGGATGGGGGGTACATGGCGATAATATTCCCGCCGATATTATCACCATATGATAGATAGCCTGTGATAGCAACAAGGACATAAATGGAGCTTGCGGACCCAATTGACCCTAGTATGACATTAAGCGTCGATTCATGGGACACATCCTTGATTTCGTTCAATATCGAGAACATCTAAGTATTTCTTTTTAGTTGTGTCGTATTCTCAAACAGAAGGTCCCGCAAGGACATGGAAGACTTTACGTTCTGGTGGCAGGTATAGGCAAAAACTATGACAGGAAAGCTGCTAAGTGCTTCTATAGGCCCGGCCCAAGTTATCAAGCGAACATCACCCCTACTGTCCAAGGTGTCACCCTTCAAAAAGTGGGCGAGCACAATGATGATAAGGTATCCGATAGAAACTAATGCAACAAACGAAGTGTATTTCAAAGAATCCAGTCGCCTGAGAAAAGAAAGTGGAATAATCACAAGCCTAGGGGCAATTTAGTTAACTGCAATAATTTGCCGAGGCTGTGACCGGGACTTACATATAACCTGTTATCCAGAAATGCCTATCTACGAGACATTCAACGTTGCCAGCATCTTGGTTGAAGCCCAGGATGACCTGCGGCATAAGGTCACCAATGATAATAAGATAAGAAATCGCCACACCTAGTAGGTATGTTAGAATGACAACCATTTCCCCTCGAGCAAGCAAACAAAGTTTCTACTGACCGAAGCACTTGATAGCAATAGCCAAGTCAAAGACAACGGCCGCATTAGGGAAAGTCAACTGACTCAAAGTGAAAAAGCTAGCTGTTCCTCTATCGATATACTTGGCGCAGCGAGTTTGGAGGTAGAGAGCAAAGCCAGACATGAAGCCGGAAAATAGAATAACGAAGACACCCAGGGCCATTCCGAACTGTGACATTGCGTGGGGCATTGCCAGCACACCGGCACCGACAACTGCTCGGGAGTAAGCCATGATCGAGGAAACAAGGGCAATCGGTACTGACTGGTGTTCAAGAGGTTGACAACGCTACTACCCCATGATGCTTCGCCGGCCGGATGAGCTATCTTGCCTTGACGTCGACGTCTACAACCCCGAGAATAAAGTCAGCGGCTGCGGGAGGACCTGTGGGGCAATAAAGTCGGTAGCGTACCGTCTTCCTTCAGGAGAGCTAGTCCCCTCGTCTCTATCTTCTTGGGTTATGGATTCATAGTTTGCGGACGACATATCGATGATATTCCCTCTTATCGTAGGAAGGGTGCCGGTAGGTGAGGGTCGTAGAGAAGATACTCAGATGCCAGCTTGAGATGAGAACTGCAAGTGTTTAATCTAACTTATGCAAAGCAAATAGTACCGAAAGTCGAGGGAATCGAATAACAAGCCAAAGAGCCCTAGGGACTGAAGCTCAGAGGCGAGAGACTAACGTTGTGTGTTAATTAAGGAGAAATATTGCGGGACGCCGAGATTGGCTGAGGACCTGCGTGGCAAAGGGGCCGGGGCGTGTGTATTTCTGAGAACGGGAGTCGTCAGACCAGAAGGATTGCTCCCCCAAAAAAGAAAATTATGAAGACGGATGCGGCTGATTTCCCTTGTTAGATCTCGGCGGATATGGGCCGAGCACAAGATCCGGAAAGTGAACGCTTGCCAAGAGAGCTGTAACACAAGGATAAAGTTAAGGTGGAAAGCCTGACACAGGCACAGCGGTACAGGTACATACCGGTACCAATATTGATTTTCTCGAGAGCGCAGAAAACGGGCCAACCTCAGTAGTAACCGCCTCCCGCCTCCCCTCCGAGGTAGAGTGGATAGGTTGCCACTCTCTGGGTCAGGGCATCTCGACACATCACTGTTCATCACTCGCATCTCAAGAGGACCGAGATGACCAAGACTATGGCTCGGTCATACATCGTACCATGTGGCGCGTGTTGCCCTTCACATAACATACTCGACCGGAAAGTGGATCGACGCAGAAGTGAATCGGTTCACCTGTGAATTTTGTACAAATCTCCACTGCAGAAGTTTCGACAAAATAAAGCCTCCGAATTCAGCTCAAAAAAGGGCAAATCTAACATGATATGCCATTAGAGATATCTCCTGCTCTTCTGAACCCCTCTGGAAAAGGGGGGGAACATACCAAAGACCCTACTCTCTGGGACAAATAAAAAAAGGAAAAAACACCAGACCTTACTTGGAGAGACAACTCCAACATCCAAGCACTTGGTCTAATTGTTCGAGTTCTTAGGTATGGTACCTTCCGTAACTGCAATTCATGTCAACAGACTCGGACCGTCATCGGCAGAGACATACCCATCGATAGGAGAGACTTACGATGTCTTTGTAGTAAGAATACCCTTTTATTTAACCTTTGTTTGGTTGCCGGCTAACAAATGGATTTATTCAAGAACTTACCCAAGATTTTGCTTCACCAGCAGCTACGATATTTTGCGGGGGCCTGCTGTTCATAATGGGCCTCATGGCTTGTTCCCACATGACCGATCTCAAAAGTGAATCGAGGCGGGCCAAATTGAGACTCACTAAGAAAATTGACCAAGCCCACGCCACGGCCGCGAGCGCCGCCCCGCCCGCGACTGGGGACGTAAAGAGATTTGGAGTGATGAAGGAAAATTTGGAATGGCTTATCACTTGTGTTGGAGGTGAGGATGTGTGCAAGGTAAGAGGGTAGATTAAAGATCGGTTCTCGTCCGTTCTAATTACTTATGGTCACTTGGGGAGCGGAAATTCCAGAGGGCTGACGATACTGTTTTGTGGGATCAGAGGAATACATAATCGAGGTATGTTCTGCTAAGCTATTGAATTTTCTGATCATTTGGCTGATGCCAGGGACTCGTTAAGGTGATAAAAGGTTCAGCGCTGGGCTTTTGATGATTATAATAAAAATTGAAGCTGGCCTAATTTTGTTTTTCAATTTCTTATTGATAACTTCTTTGGTTTCACCCCACCCTTTTATAGATATTTGAGAGGGGTTAAATAAACAAGGTCTCTACAGTGGGGGAGAGATGTCGCAGTTTGCTATTTATATTTGGTGATGGTATGCTCTGATAGTTGACAAGTTTACCATGCGATCGACGGTATTTCAAAGGTTTTCTCGCGCCCCAGACTTTTTTCTTTCCCAGGAAAATTGATTTTGCCCCTGTCAGGCTGCAAGGGTCCGATAAAACGTGGAAATGTTGTAACAAAAAAAACCCCGTGTTCTTTCCACTAACCTAGGCTCTGCGCTATTTTCGCGGAGGTGGGGAAGGTCCTCTTTTCCGAGAGTGGGAGGTGCAGAAGTGGAACTCACTGATTTCGGTGTTATACATGGAGCAGCACTCGAGCCCAGTCTCCCAGAAGACCCACTGTACAGTACCCTAACCCCGCGTCACTATTGAGCCTCCCTGTTCACACCACCGCACCGTTTCTCCTCGCCCATTCCTCCCGTTTAGTTGTCAAGTTTCTTGGCTAGGTTTGCACAACATGGCTTACGCAAAGCTCAACCTCTATAACCTCAATCTTAACCTACATTCCCACCGGGCACAGTTAGCCTACACTGCTCTAATTTCCGGCGCGGTTGCAGCTTCTGCAATTTTTGCTTTCCAGAAGGTCAAGCAGATCTCGAGATTAAAAAGTCTTAAAGATTCGATTCCCCCTCCATCGGAGACGAACGTCGTATGTATACCTATTTAGTTACCCGGTGGTGCGTTATTGCCTGCAAAGCTTGGAGTTTCTAACATTGCCCCTGCAAAAGCTCACGGATTTCGGTGCGGCGGCCGCACGGTCCAGGCTTCAAGACGAATCAGATGCAATTCTAGCTGCGAATGCTCGACGAGGAGATTGGGACGAAGGTACGCCGCTTATATATACCTTACTCTCGACTTCTGATCATACCAACCCCCCCCCCTTTAGATATCGTCCTCGAGCAATTAGCCCGCAACAAAGTATTCCTTGGTGAAGAGGGTCTCAAAAAGGTTCGCAACTCCTTTGTGATAATTGTGGGATGTGGTGGGGTTGGATCTTGGGTTGCAACAATGCTCCTTCGCTCAGGAGTGGGCAAGATTCGATTGGTTGACTTCGACCAAGTTACCCTATCATCCTTGAACCGACATGCGGTAGCCACTCTTGCAGACGTAGGGACACCAAAGGTCCAAGCTTTGAGGAAACGGTTGGAGCAGGTGGCACCTTGGGTGGAGATTGATGCACGAAACGAGTTATGGGAAATGGAGGATGGAGCTGCTTTATTGGCGGGAGAGCCAACATTTGTGGTGGATGCAATTGACAATATCCAGACGAAGGTTGATCTTCTGTTCTACTGCAAAACTCATAACATTCCAATAATCTCCAGTATGGGTGCCGGATGCAAGAGTGATCCCACAAGGGTATATGGCCCCAAACCCCTAATATGTGCTCTATTGTTTATCGATCACTCACACACCGGTGCTAGGTTTGCATTGGTGACATTTCAGAATCGACCGAAGATCCATTATCCCGAAGCACTCGCCGGCGTCTCCGACAGAAGGGCGTATCCACCGGAATCCCAGTAGTGTACTCTACCGAGAAACCAGGCCCGGGGAAAGCTTCTTTACTACCACTCTCAGAGGATGAATTCGAAAAAGGAAAGGTTGACGAGCTCGGCGTGCTTCCAGACTTCCGGGTCAGAATACTCCCGGTGTTGGGTACGATGCCGTCGATATTTGGTCTCTGCGTTGCAAACCACATTTTGACCACCATTGCGGGATATCCGACAGAATATTCCAAGGGGAAGGATAGGTCAAAGCTCTATGAAGATATGATTGCCCAATTAGCTGGTCAGGAAAGCCGATTGAGAGGAAATGCTCCTGGAATTAGGATCCCGCTGAATGAGAGTGACGCTGGATATGTTGCAGATGAGGTATTCAAAGGAAAGAGTGTTGTATCTGGATTCTTCACGAGGCTAGTCCTTACACGCTGGGAGCCATTACCTCCAAGGGACGAAGGCTTCTGGGGAGAAAACGACTATACAATAACCACCAACGATGTGGTACTGATGACGAAGGACGAAGCCAAGAAGCATGAAAAGGAGGTCCTGAAAGCAGGCAGGTCACCGGAGGACGTTTGGGGCCCTGATGTTGCTAGGGCAGTCGAAGAAAGGAGGAAGGAGGAAGGCTTTTACTCAAAATTTAGATGAATTTTGCTTTTTAGCCTAGTATAGGGAAACGAATGTTACCACCCTCATCTAAAATCAACGATGCCACAAGCAAATATATGTATTCAAGTAGCAAGTTCAAGAGAGGTAGTCTAATACCGGTACTGGCACGAGTGCCAAGAGTGGAATTTACGGCATCCCAACTTTGTCAGGAGATAACTGGCGTTCTCAACCCCACAAATCTTAAACAATCCGATCGCCTTCTCCATACGGACCCTTGATCCTGACAAAGCGGAAAAAACCGGGGTATCAACACACCATAGGCATGAAATATCTTAAGCCAACTGAGGCGGCTGCAAGCACAAGGTCTCACCCAATCTCGACGATTAATTATCTCACCTGGCAGCCTGAGTCCCGGCAGAGCTATCCTGAAACAGTCTTAGCAAGTCAGGATATAAATTACTCAGCAAATCGCGAAGCCCAAATGGTTCTAGGATAGGCTTAGCGTACCATGGCCCGAATTTTACTGTTTCACGCCGTGCAAGGGATAAGGTGCCGTACTGGGATGCCGCACGAAACGTGAACCTGGAAGGGTACCGGTACTGGTACCGTACTGCACTCACACAGGAGTACTTCAGTCAGTCAAGTTAAATCAACAACTGCACCCGCCACCAGGGCTCTTTTAAAGTTCCCCCCACACGGAATACTACATACAAATACAACTCCAGCTTTCCCGCTCGGAACCTTCGATATCTTACCACACGCACTAGAATGTCTGCCGCGACCAAGTACAAGTCCCCGATATGGGCTCCGGGGATCTTTGGTACGTTAGGACACCACAATCCCACCAGACTACTAGCGCCACGCAGCACTTTCCCTTTCTCTTCACCAGCTGTATAGACACCAAAAACTGACCTGCCAATTCAACCTGAACAGATGGCAAAGTAGTCCTCTGCACCGGCGGAGCCGTAACCCCCCCCCCTCCTCTCCGCTCCATCACCACTTTCTAACAAAACCCCCAGGGCTCAATTTGCTCCACACAAGTAGCAGCACTAGTCCAGCTCGGCGCGAACGCTAGCATAATCGGACGGAGGAAAGACGTGACGGAGGCCAAAGCCGCCGAACTTCAAACACTCCGAAGCGGTAGCAAAGTCCTCGGGATATCCGCCGATGTGCGGGACTACTCGGCACTCGTCGCGGCAGTGGAGCGGACGGTGGAAGAACTGGGGAGGCTGGATTATGTCATGTGCGCTTGCTCTCTATGGCACTTCCCTTCCTGGGGAGGAAGTGGACAGCTGTTAACCGGGCGGATGGGAGAATAGTTGCGGAGCAGCCGGCAATTTCCTAGCAACGGTGGACAACCTATCCGCCAACGCGTTCAAGGCTGTTATCGACATCGATGTTCTGGGCTCGTACAATACGGTAAAGGCATCATTGGAAGAACTTAAGAAGACCCGTGGCAAGATCATATTCGTCTCGGCTACGCTGCATTATACCGGTACGCCGTTCCAGGCCCACGTTTCTGCGGCAAAGGCCGCTATAGACGCACTCTCGGGTGTACTGTGCGTAGAGTTGGGACCTTATGGGATTACTAGCAATGTTTGCCTCCTTTCCCCCCACCTTAGATCGCCTTACGGAGGGAGGAGTTAATTAATGGGAATCTGGGTGGAATGTAGTGCATAGCTCCAGGTCCTATAGCCGGTACGGAAGGCCTGGCCAGGCTTTCCCGTCCGGAGATCGCCAACGAGGCGGAAAGGGCGGTTCCTATCCAGCGGTTCGGCCACGTTCACGAGATTGCCGACGCTACGATCTACCTGCTGTCTCCGGCTGGAGACTACGTCAGTGGCGATGTAATTGTTGTTGACGGCGGGGCATGGCACAGGCAAGGCACCTCCGCACTCCCGTACCCGGAGTCTGTCACGAGGAAGGGCGTTGTGGAGGGCGTTAAGGGAATGAAGGGAGCGAAGGATAGCAAATTGTAGCTCTGAAGGGTGTTGGGTGTAACATTTCTTCGGCTTCTTTCTGGCAGCCCCGTTCCTCTTTTTTGTTAAGTTACGCTGTGGATAAGCCACTGTATTTATACCAACATCTCACAGCATAGCCTCTATGATCATTATTAGCAGTGTATTAAACGTTTCGGCTTCTTCCCTTTTTCTTTTTCCGAAAAGCACTTAACCACCCCCAACCCATAAAACTTTGTAGGAGGCAAGGAAAAAAAAAGGGACAAGTTGTGGCTACAAAAAGGTCATTGTCGGGCGATTAAAAAATTTTCTTTTTAATACTAGCTCCTGTGAATCCAATATGAGGCACCTTCACCTTTCCCGAAACTCTTGGGAAGTCAATGATTTGAGAAAGATAGGAAGCAAACAAAACCAGACCATATTCGCTGGCAAGCAAAGACATTTGTCACCTCTCAACTCATTTCAGTCCCACCATCATCATCATCGTCAAACCGAGAGAAACAGCATTAAAAGAGTGAGAAAACACCCACAAGCCCATTCCCCACTCTAATTTTTTTTAATTTTTTTCATAGCGGGTCATATAAGATAGAACCTAAAACAGAAACGTGTCCCAATCTCTCCCATAAGCAACGTAAAAATACGCAAAGATCTTTGTTGCCTATGAATGAAATCAAAAATTCGATTTCCGTCCCTAGCTCTACCCATCATCGTTAATCCATTAAATGGCATCAGTAGCCTGAGCCTCGGGTTGCTCTGAGCCGATGCCATTGATCTCGCCAACTTCCTCCTCCTTCTTCTCCTCCTCGGGGTGTTCGCCCTCCTCTCCTTCAACCTTGGGGTTATCAATGGCAACCTTGACAGCAATCTCTCTACCATCCACGATCTTTCCGTTCATTTCCTCAACGGCCTTCTTCTGCATCTCCTCCGAGGCCAAGGTAACAAAACCAAAACCACGTCCCTTACGAGGTTCCCCACGTGCTTGAAGCTTGCGAACCATAAAACGGGGGATCGGACGGAGAGCAATTTTAGCAGACTCAGGGTCATAAGGAGCAAACAATTCCTTAAGCTGTGGGTGAACAGGCGTTAGCGGGTAATACAGTGGAATAAGCCCAGCCAGGAGGCATACCTTTTCTTCAGTAAGCTCATAGGGGAGGTTAGCCACCATGACCTTGGTGGAGCTTGGGACACCATTCTCTGGGGGACCTCTCTTCTTCTTTGGCCTGTACCCACCAGTGGCGTGACCCTCGCCTTCAGCAGCCGGACCAGTGGGAATACTAGCGGCAGCATTTTCGGGGGTATCAGGGGCATCAGAGTAGGTAGGAACCTCGGTGAGAGGAAGAACCTGTCCGGGAGCATTGATAGGTGCAGACCTTTCTTCCTCACTAGTGGTGCCATTCTCACGACTCGGGCGGTTCTTCCACAATGTCAGGCTCGTCATAAGATTATGAAAACAGAGAGAAAAACTAACCTTTGGTCCGGGCCGGCCCCTTGCTCTTCCTCCACGGTATCTAGGATGACCCCTGGGCTTTCTTGCCCCTTCATGAGGTGCTTGCTGCTGCCCTTCTGCAGGTGCACCATTTTCACCTTCCTTTTTGATAGAGCCAGACGTGCCAGGCTTTCTGGCTAGTTGGACACTGACCTTCCGCTCCAGAACCTCTTTTCCACTGAGCTCCGCAATTGCACGTTCTGCCTCTTCTTTAGTGGTGACATCAACGAAGGCATAGCCAACAGCACGAGTGGTGCGAGGGTTGGTGGGGATGGAAGTGGATTCACTTGATGATAATGTCAGCCTTGCACAAATATATCAATCAAGTTCAAAGCTACGATGAAAGAGCTAAAAGCAATGCTTGTAGAGGGGTGCATCTCAGGAAAGAAAAGATTATACTCACATAGAAAACCCTTCGAAAAATTCTTTTAGCTGCTCCTCAGTAGTAGCGTAGGCAAGGTTCCCGATGTAAAGTCTCCTGCCTTCGGCAGCAGAAGCAGCATGAGCGGCGTCTGCTTCGCTAATTTCGGTCTTAGGGGCAAGAGTATCATCATCATTGAGAGCATCGGTAACGGTCTCAACAGTATCAGGAGCAGCGGCGGCGACGGTCTCAGTGGCGTTGGTGGACATGATGTTTTTCTTTTGTGGGTGCTTGACGGTTGAGTTTTGCTTGACGATCAGATGGAGGAAAGCAAAAAGGCTTATGTTTGGTAAAAAGAAAAAGATGGTACTGTGTCCTTGAAAAAAGAGGATTTCTGCCCGAGAAACGAAGCTTTGGCGTTTGGCTATCGAAGGGGTTGATTGCTGGCTGGCTGGAGGGCTTGGTGCTGGTTTGACTTGGTGATTGCTGATGGAGAAAATTGACAGAAGACAGAAGACAAGGACACGCTGCCCGGTAAAAATGTAAATCAACTTTAAGGGGCAAAAGGCTTGGGTGCACGTGACCTTGCACACGAGTCCAAGCTTGGCAACAATCCCAGAAAACGTTGCTCTGGGTGCGGACAGCAGCGGTATGTTCACGATAACGGTACGAAAAAAGAGAAATTTTTTCTCCTCCTCCTCAGGCTGCTAATCGTTAGTCAATCTCAACTCGCCATTCCATCCCAAAGCTGTCGTTGCCTACCGGCACTATAGTTGAGAAGCCGTGCGACACCCCATTATGTGTGCTACTACCCAATACCGGCACCGTTTTGGTGAGTACGAGTATGATACCCACCGGCAATAAACCTTTTACCGCTGCACATCTTGTTTTTCAAAGACACAAAGAGGACCCGACAGAGCCTCGAAGTCAGACGTTCCTGTGACTGTGCGCATGGATAGATTGCTTCTACCCTTCCGCGCAGACCACCACCAACAAATATACCGGTATAAAAACTTATCTCAGGGATGATGATAGCACAGCGCTTGCCTGAGGCAAACTACTCAAGCAAAAGGTCTACTCTTTCCCATTTTTTTCCTTTTTCTTATTGGTGCCATCGAGGACCTTTTTTTTTCGGTGACTTTCATCTCTGCGTCAAACTAAGCCCACCAATCAGCTTGTTTCTGCTTGCGGTTTATTGCTCAAAACAGAGATGGAAGTCCGTGGTTAAAATCATACCGGTATTCAAGTACGGATATGGCACTGCTGTCCTCCCTTTCTTTTTTCTCCTCCTACAGGCAGTTGCCTTTTTGCTTTTTGGGTAACTGCTTGCGTTTTCCACTTTATCGCTGCGAACGACTACCGTGTTGTCACGACAGCGCCTGGCCTTGACCTCGCCGGCCCTGCCTCGTCCTCCAATTGCGATGAACGCCCCCTGAGAATAAATAACTTATTCGTACCGGATATTCAGGCGCATGGTGCGAATAATCTACTAAGCCCCGTTGGTTTCAAAAGATGGCTTCATCAGACGGGCTCTGTGAAACTGCTAAGGGCATTCCTTGAGGTTCGATGAGTTGAACTTTGGAGAATCGGATGCCCGAAACCCGGAGGCTTGAACCCTAACCCAGACCACGAATTACCTGCCGATACCTAAGCTTCAAAGAAGATTATTAGAGAAACAGCGAAATACTAGCCTCCCAGACAATTTGCCGGATTCCATAACACATGGTACACCAATAGTGTCTAGCAATATTTTACACGGGGATATCCGCATCACTCGCCCTCACTCGGTCATCCTAACCCTCCCTGCTCGCTGAACCCCGCTCACAAACACCGTAAAATCTCGTGGAATCCACAATCTCCATCAGCCCTGCAATTTACGGACCCAGAGCCAAAAGCTCCTAAGAAGGGTTAGCGTTTTCCTGACACAGCACAAGGCCGCCCTCAGGACGTGTTAGATCTCATTAACTGGTATTCGCAACCGTGTTCACTTGTCAAACTAAATCTATCCTATGTGACGGGCTGATTCCCGCCGGCAATCTGATAGTGGATTTTGCGATGTTTACGACATCCGAAGAATGTCGGAGCCTCCGCCGAAACTCAGATCGCAAGTTAAATGAATAAATTATATACCGGTACTAATGCTTTCAAGTGTGTGGCTTTATGCCTAGCCTTCGTTAATATACGCATGCAATTTGACGCCTTAAAGATACAACCACTGCCCTCGTCATGCCATGTTTTCCTGCACTCCTAATAATCACCACGCTCGTATCTCCCACTATCGTAATCCCTACGCTCGTAACCTCCACGCTGCTCTAACGGGCCAGGGGGGCCCTGGCTGTTGGTGTTGTACTGGTCACCATTGTTGTATTGTTCGTACATCCACTCGGCATTCTGCCTCGTCGCATGCTTGGCCCGTTCACCCTCGTGTAAACCTAAACCCTTCTTCTCGATAAGCTTCTCTGCCTCTGCGGTGGCTAGACCGACAAGGATTTCCTTTGCCGTTCCGTGGGATACTTGCTTCCCTATTTCGTTGTTTTCACCCGCTGTCAGACATGCGCTCCTGGGGAAATACTGCACCATGTGGTGAAGAGATGAATGCACCTTCCCGACGCTGGTGGTTCTCGAAGAGTTTAAACCCTTCGAATGCGGCAGCACCAGAAATTACTTCGTGAGATAGATTGCCCTGTTCATTTCTCGTTAGATGAACGTCCACAGAAGTTAATTGAATATGGATGGGGAAAGGGTACTCCGCGGCTCCCCTCATCATTTTGATAGAGCCGTTTCCAAGCGTCGTGTGAATCTCCTAGAGGAGGCTCATATATCAGCGTTCGCAATCCAACAATCTAACAAACGAGAGCAAAGTCTGTATGACCATACCCCAACCAGGCATTGTGAATCGTCTCTTTCTCCTCCTTTTTGGACGGGCGCAGTACAGGTTTGTTGTACGAACGACTAGAAAAAAGGAAGTAATGCCATTCCCGCCCGCTCAGCGGAACCCCCAGAGGATTTGTACTAAATTTCCACAGCGGCGTAAACATATGGTACTCCTCGGGAACTGTGACTACCGGTAGTAAGTGACGTACAGATTGCATGTAGATGACGATTCCCTCCATCATTTATGATAGCACAGATTTTCTGGAAGCGTGCGGATATGATTGACCTGTTGCAGAGCTTTGCCGCATTGCCGGGACCCGTGTTTGGGCGAGGAGGGGAAACTTTGTGGAGAAAGCTTGTGCTCATGCTCCGTAGCCGAGATCACGCGAGGAAAATAAGACAGCGCGGGCAGTGGAGATGGGTTTTTTCTAGACCTAGACCATCCACTCTGGGAGCTCATAACCCTACAGCCTCAATGTCACGGGGGCAGTTTCATGCTCG